>CATQJL010000223.1:80374536-80465548 GCA_958299035.1 Cylicocyclus nassatus
TAATAAAGCGTTTACTTGCAACAGTCAAGTCTAGCATTATCCTCTATTCATATTCCTTGAATTATTTGAAGCTTTGTCACATCTTTGCTTCTAACCGACTCTTCTGGCATCGTTTGACAATAGGGTTCTAAGTTAGACTTTCTGATGAGCCACTAATTGCGATAACCGCAATCACATAATGAAATCATTCTATCAAATCACTTTGGTAGAGTTTTGAAAACTCGAAATTTGCGCAAGAATTTTTTTAGCGCCGATCAACACGGTTTAATACAACTGCCACACTCTAAGAGGATACTGTTCAGATCTAAAGTTTACGGATAGCCGAACTGAGACTGGCTAATTCTCGCTTTATTTTAGAATGTAGCTATGTGCAGAAAATCTGTGTCTTTTTTACTGACAAAGGATTTTGTCTATAAATAAGAACATGAGATGTGTAGCTTTTCTACACAAGTCAATTAATGTTCCCACGTTCCATCATTAATTAAAAAACTGACTGGTTTTGAGTTCAATCATAATAATCAATATTGTGAAATGTTGTTTCACTGTAGGTGTAGTGCAGTATCTCCGCTATCACTTCGAAGTCACTATTCGCAAATTCAACGGTATTCACCTACCAACATGGCAAGCTTATTATGGATAATGATGATGATCATCGGTGATCAATTTGTGGAATAATTTTTTCTCGTAAGGCATTGCATTTTCAGCTATGAAAGGGGTTGAGTAGTTCAAATAAGCGTGCTCAATCTATCAGGTTGATGCAAGAATAATGACAGTTTTTTGAGCATTACTTTTTTCCATCGGAATTTTCTCATTGAAAGAGATTTAGCTTTAGATGTGTTATCAAATCTTTGAATTGATCGTCGACCAAATATAATAGATATGCCGTAATTATATACAGTAAACACAGCAATTATGCCTCGTTCTTCCTTTCATTATCATCTTTGGCGACATGTACACTAATTGGCGACATGTACACGGCGACTCTAATACAGGGTGTCTCAAAAAGACGTGAACATTGTTTGATCGTTGATAAGTCTCATGCTTTCATGTCTTTCGTTGAGCTTGAGGTACAATATCACTCACAGAATGTGCAAAATTTTGGAATGTCGCGAAATTTCGGAAATGTCGCGAAATTCCGGGTATTCCGCGGACTTCCGCGGAATACCCGGAGTTCCGCGACATTCACGGAAATTTTGCACATCCTGTGAGTGGTAGAAATGAAGCCGATTTTTGCCTTAGAAACCAAACAGGCCAGAAACTTTTGCACTGGACTAATCCAAGAAGATTCTTCAAATATGAAATTCGCCCTTCACAATGCTTTTTTCATAAGTTGATTTAGGTTTAGAGAAATAAGTGTTTTTCCAATGTACGTCAGAATATGGTTACACCATTGAAAGAGTTCAGATGTTGCTTCATACTGTAATTCAAGTTGAGCCTCTCTCTACAGAATGCTACCCCAGGCTTGCCGAAAAACGTAAAAGCAGGAGAGTTTTAACGATCGAAGTGGCATTTTCGGTACACCCTGTATATCTATTGGATTGTCCCGAAAGTTTCTTGTAATATTTTATATGTTCTCTGGTCATGAAACCTGGGCATTGTCTTGTAATCATGAACTTCCTTGTGAGTCACAGTACTACAGTCCAGCTAGTCAAGAGGAGAGATTTGGTCATATAGGGCAAAAAACTAGTGTGAGACTTTTTTTCAGGTCTCTGAGGAAAGCATTATTGCCGAAATGTTAGACCTAATAAATATCTTAACAAACCTGCGTGGCTCACAAGAAAGTCCATGTCCCGAAAGTTTTGTCGTTTTTTTTTTTCATGGGTCACTAAAACTCACAGATACCGATCAACAGATGGCTTGGAGGTTGTTTGCTTCAGACTTTTTCTTTTTCTTATAGTTTTATTTCCTCTTTGATCTATGCAATCGTTGCGATGTTATTGCTACGGCTCTTTACGCAGCTCATTGATAACGCCAAATCTTCCCAAAATTCTGGAAAATCTTACCTTGATATTTTCCAAGAACGTGGTAGCTGTTATGTAGTTCAAACCTTTGACTAAATTACACTTACTTCAGATGACATAGGTCACGTTTATCAAGCACGTGATAGTTGTTTTGTTGAGAAACACCGTGACATTTTAAAATTTTCAAAGTGTACCAATCCAAGAAATTGTTTCTTCAAAGCAAACCAATATTGATATTGCACAAATAATGTTCAATAATGACCAAGTTTCCAACTCGCAATTCTGGAAGCTTCCATGTTTTTGCTGCAGTTGCGAGTTTTATGACTTTGCCGAAAATTGAGATTTTCGAAAAGATAGTTTCCCAAAGCTAAACACTGCAGATAAGGAGAATCTATCTAAAAATACTACCGTATAGTCCGAGATTCTTCTGAATACTCGTCTGAAAATTCCCTAGAATATGTCTGGGATACGATGCGAAAGTCAGAGCCAACTTCAAACTAACTTGCCTTTTTCCTCCTATTCCTACTATTGAGTATTTTTTTCGTTCATCATTATATTATATAATAGCACATCTTTTCAAGATGTATTTTATATAAGTAAATAAATAAATAAATCATACTTAATCCTTTTCAAAAATTTGGAACAAAATTTTCAAAAATTAGCCCAACTTTGAGCAAATAGAAATGACGGGTGAAGACTTTTGGCAATTATCAGGAAAGGCTGAAAATTGGTTCAAAAATATGATATCAAAAAGAGAAAAAAAAGCTGCATCGAATGCATGTTGGAACTCATTTGAGTTTTTTTTTTACTGAGCCTGTTTTAAAGTATTTGAAAAAATCGACGAACTTTTGGGACAACCTAGTATACTTACGGGTGTTTGAAAAGTTCGTGTCCTCAAGTACCTCCAGTTCAAATTTTGACGCGCTTTTTGTTCTATTGTGCTCATTAGGCCTAGAAAACATTAATTCAGTGAAACCAGCTTTTCTTTTGTTTTTTTAGTTTTTTTAATTAGATTGAAACACATCAATATAGCTTTCCAAACCACTTTCCTTGAAACGCTTGTTACAAAGAAGGAAACATGTTTCACAGAAAACTAAGTGTACATTCTGAAAGCTCTTTCTTTAAGGTTTCTTATATGTGATTTTAATTTTCGTAGAAGAAAGTTCGTTTTTGAAAAACCGTGCCTTGAAATAAAGAGATCGAGTTTCAGGATTTTTTCGTCAACAAAGCACAGCACCGAAATTTTTAAAATTTTATCTTAAAACCTTCATAAGCGTGCAAAATTCTTGAAAACAAGTACAACGAAGGTCAGAGAGTTGTGCTTGTTTTCAAATACAAATACATGTTGAAATAAGACCTCCAAATTTTTTTAAACTAAAAAAATTTAAACGCAAACGGGTGCCGCGACTGTCTGCTGTGATTCAGCACATGAAAAAATCTTCTTTAGCAAGCTACTGAAGAACTTTTGTTATGCGAAGAAAGTGTAACTCTAGGACTATTTGTAGTAAAAAAACCAAAAGCTGTTTTTCTTTTTCGGGGTTGAAAAAAAAGAACCAATCAGATAACGCACTCTCCAAGAAAGCTGAAAAAATTGTCTTCTTCGAAATTTTTCAGGGTATCTTGAGGCAAAAAATATTTTTCTTTGTTGATTCAGTGGTTTCTAGGTTTGGCGAACACACATAGCAAAAGTCGAGTTAGCATTCGCAATTGAAGTGCTTGAGGACACGAACTTTTCAAACACCCTTTATGTTCTCTGATCTGTCATGTTCTTCAGAATATTTCACCAGAAACTACTCAAATTACTTTTTCGAAAAATGTCTCGGTGCTGGTTTATCTCAAACTTTATTGTTTGCGTTGCTCCTATAAATTAGCTTTACTGAATTAACTTCATCACATATGTGACACAATCTTTTTTTACATATTGATCCCCTGTATTGCTAGAATTCGGATTATCTGACCTGAGTCTTTCGAGGCATTGTTAAACGAGGACAACTTTGAGAAAATTTTGTGGATTGCACTGTTTTCTGGTGACCCAAGGAAGTTCCGTTGAGCTAGGCGGTCCCTTTAGAGCTCTACTCAAAGGTATGCTATGTTTGTTTCAAATGAAAATTCTCCTATGAAAAAGTTGTGCAGAAATAAGGCTTAGAAAAACTGTAATTATTTTTGTCAATCACGCTCGCTTTGATGGTTCGCCCCTTTCATGGCTGAAATGCAAGGCTTCACGTGAAACATTCATTCCTCAGGTTCAGTTAAAAAGCTCACTGATGATTTTAGTTATTATAGGCTTGCCATGTTGGTGTATGAATAAAGAAAAGTTCAATTTGCGAATTGGGACTTTGAAGTGGTAGCGGCGCCACTGCACTACCTACATTACCACAACATTCCACTATTGAGATTATTATGTTTGAACTTAGGACCAGTCAGTTTTTTGACCAATGAAGGTTTTGGGAACATTAGTTGAATGTGTATGGAAGCTATACGTTTCTTGTTTTTGTTTGTAGATAAATTCGTTTTAAGCAAAAGACACAGATTTTCTGCATATATAACTCTAAAATGAGGTAAAATTCATCCAATCTCAGTTCGCCTATCCATGTAAACTTTAGATCTGAACAAAAATTCAGCCTCTAACAGTGTGGGCGGCCGTTTAAAGTGTGTTGATCAGCGCCTTGAAGTTCTTGCGCAAGTTTTGAGACTTTGCCAAGATGATTTGATAGGATGATTAGGTTATCTGATTGTGTGGTCACGCCATCGGTGGCTTACTTGGAAAGTCAAACTTAGGCCTTCCTGGTAAATGATGCGAGAAGGGTCGACCAGAAGCAAAGACTTGATAAAGCTTCAAATAAGGAATTTGAATAGAGAAACATTCACAATGAAAATGGTTTTCGGCGATGATGACAGACATCACTGTTGCAAATAAATGCTTTATTATCCGTAAATGACTATGACTGAACACATTCACAGATGTCTACAGAAATATTGACCATTGTTTAGTGCTTAGCCATCTTTGCAACCACCACCTTCTTGCGGGCAGCAGCTGCAGAGCGAGGTGGGCAAGGGCAGTAAGCTGCATCTTGTCCGGGCTGTCCTGGGTTTCCGGGCTGTCCAGGCTGTCCGTCTGGTCCAGGGTTACCGGGAGCTCCAGGCTGTCCAGGTGGTCCGGGAGGTCCTTGGTTTCCGGGTTGTCCAGGCTGTCCTGGGCCTCCATTCTGTCCAGGTGATCCTTGTGGTCCAGCTGGTCCTGGGCCTCCGGGAGTTCCTGATCCACTGGTTCCGTCTTGTCCTGGGTTTCCTGGCTGTCCGTCTTGTCCTGGGTTTCCTGGTGCTCCAGCATCTCCGGGTGGTCCAACTGGTCCAGGTTGACCATCATTTCCTGGTCCTCCGGGGTTTCCTGGCTGTCCAGCAGGTCCGGGCTGTCCGGGTTGTCCATCTGGTCCAGGTGGTCCTGGTGGTCCTGGTGGGCAGGTGATGCATCCAGTGTTTGATCCTGGGCATCTGATAGGAGCGTATGTGACAGTGTTGTCTGGTCCTGGGGGTCCTGGGTTTCCGGGTTGTCCTAAAATATCACACCATAGATTCTTGACACCAAAAAATAAACCTCTTGAGCAACGTACCGGGCTGTCCTGGCTGTCCTGGTGGTCCTGGAGGTCCTGGTGGGCAGTTGACGGTGGGAGTTGTGCACTGGCAGTATGATGGAAGAGCCTGCTTCTTCGAACGGAAGATGGAGTTGAAGGGATTTTCACGAGGCTTGGTTGGGGGAGCGACAGTGACTTGGAAGTCCATCATCTGGGCCCATGCGGAGTCGGTCTCAACACGGAACACGGCGACGCCATCGAGAACCTCGTCATGGATCTCGTTGATCGTGTTGTACAGCGAAGGTACGACGATCAAACAGGCGACGATCGCTAGGGTGGAGCAGGTCGAAGCCACACCGATGACGAGTTTCTCTTCAAACATGATGCTGGATGTGTGCTGGTGATCATTAGGGGTTTTTATAGCAACGGCTTGGCTGCTCTGACCTGAAATGGGAGCGCGAAATGGTTGTAAACTATAAGTAGGCGTTACGGCATACTTTCAGTTTTTAATTATCAAGTTTGGAAGTGTTATCATAGTAATCATACGTAAACCTCCATTTTCGTAAAAATGGAGAGCAACGCTTTTAGGCTATTATTGACGTAACATGCAGGCTCATAGTGACTGTGCTCGCAGGAGCTTCTCTTATAATGAATTATTGGCCGCTAATTCGCAACCTAGTAGCCGCAACTGCTCTGTCACTATGTTTGTGGAAAGTTAGCAAGCAAAACTCGCGCTTAAAGAAGTGAAATAATCTGAACTCGTGTTTAAATCAAAAGGGAAATGGGAACAAGCTATTACCATAATGGCTGCCTACCTTGGGCCCCTACTCATGAAATGAGAAAACCGACACTTAGGGATTGAGAAACCTCAAATATTCTCATGTACAAATAGGCAACTTTCATCAGCTTTGGTATAACCTATCAGCTCTTTTTGGTTCACTTGTACCTTATCGAGACAAACGCCCACTGACAAGTGATGCTTTCCTATATTGTCTCTCCTTCAAAAAAAAAAAAAATTCGACCCAATTCGTCAATATAAACAAGCTCATCATACAACCCTTAACATATCCAAATTCAATGTCGTCCTGCTTTTACTTTAACTGGGCAGCCTAAATAGTAGTCATTTCAATCTTTTCAAAATAGCAATGCAATATCTCTGGGGATAACTCTTCAGTTTGATTGCCGTAAAGATCTATTATGTCTTGGTGTCTTGAACATTTCGTAACATTCATTTCTTTTCAAGCAATCACTTTGATTTTGCAAAACACAAAAAATAACTTTTGCCACCTGTATCTGAGTCGTCGCCTGTTATAACACGTCATTTGAGCAACGCAATGATCATCAAAGTTTCAGAAGCATACAATTTCGTGAAATAATAAAGACATTACAACCACTTGTGCCCGTGAAACTAAACTAAATAAAACTTTAAATGTTGCGTAAAAAATCGAAAATATGCCGTAATAGGTTATAGCCGTCATCATCAAAACTTGCTTAATGACCGAGTTTACTTTTGCGAAAAGGTAAAGGCGATCTGTTTTATAATTCTCGTATGTGAAGGGACAATTTTAAATTTTGAAAATACTCTCAGCATGATATTCGAACAGATTTTGTACTTGATTCTTCAAAACAAACGATCAAATAGATTCATAATTTTAGTCCAATTTTTTGTTTGTTCAGGAAGAAGTTGAAGATCATTTAGTAAAGCGAAGATCAAAGTGCCTTTGTCTTTAGAGCTTTTTATGAAAATTCACAGGAAAATCAGTCGTAATGTTGTCGCTTGTTGTAGAATGTCTCTGACACAACTTTTTGCTTTTGTTGACCTTTGATAAAAAATACCACTTCCTTGACGGATAGCGCAACGTTTTTCTTTTTTAGAAGATGGCATAGAGACTTGGTGTAGTATAACCCGAGGTCTAAAAGTTCGTATATAAACCCATATCAACATGCATTGGTTGTTCCAATTAAATGCAAGGCAACCACATCATTGGTCTCGAAATTTAAGCTGCTTTCATTACTAGAGCAAACGCATGGATCTTGGATAGAAGTACCTCGTTTACCTGCACTTTACCATATTCCTTTTATGAGTTATTCCACGTATCCACGTATACTGTTACGAATATTTTCCAATGTTTTCGAAAAGTGCACCTACACCATTAAATAGCTGTTTAGTAATAAGTGTCTGCGTGTGACTTGAACACAGAAAACTTGCTGCACAATTCTTTTACTCTAAAAAATTTCATGTTGCGAAAAGGCCTATTACATTGGGTTATATGGTGAATTCTGTGTTCCTACAGTAACGAAGAGTTCGGTGATTTGTTACATAATGCATAATCTGATTTAAAGCCAAGTACAGAATGACATCCTACGAGCGGCAAAAGGACTGGAGTAAGAGATTATCAACGATAAAACGGTGTGCACATTCCTGCAGAGCGCACTTTATGCTTTTCCCGCGCGCAAGTGTTTTTAACTAAAAGTAATGCTGGTAATGATTGGGAAGTCCTTTTTGTATGAGATACATACGTTTTGCAGATTAGAACTGCTAATTCACAATCTATTTTTCATATCTGAAAGCGAAGATGAGTGAGCATACATGAGACGGACAAAGATTCAAACGCGCAATCAGAATAAAATCAGTTTTGCATCGTTTGTGCTTGAATAATGTCTCGGTAGTTGTCAGGACGCTTTGTACAATGAACACCTTCAATCTACTTTACTCATGCTAACGTCTGCTCCAGTCCCTAGGAAGATTATAGTGATTGTTTTCTAGTTATAGATTTCAAATTTTATAGGCGCATCCCGCAAATCCTATAATGGGATGGTCATAACAGCCGTGATCAAATGAAGGAGTTCACTTTTGAGAAATATTAGGTTGTCCCAAAACTTTTTGCTCCGGATTTTCAAAAAATCATAACTTTCTTGCCATTCGATGGATTTTCTTGATTTTAAACTTATTTGAAAGAGGAAACCTCTCTCTTTACAATAGTTTCTTTGATATGATTTGTGATTGGAAAGTTCGACAGCTAGAGGCAATTGAAGGAAGTCAGTCAAGATCGGCATTTTTCAAGCTGGAACACGGAAAATTCTGAAAGCATCTTTACTTGATAGAGAAAATTTTGCACATTACAGTGGTACCTTT
The DNA here is from genome assembly GCA_958299035.1 of Cylicocyclus nassatus. Classification (NCBI taxonomy): domain Eukaryota; kingdom Metazoa; phylum Nematoda; class Chromadorea; order Rhabditida; family Strongylidae; genus Cylicocyclus; species Cylicocyclus nassatus. Next base: position 80,383,206 of record CATQJL010000223.1, read on the forward strand.
CCACATTGAAACGAAAAAGACCTAGAGTTAGAAGCATATAAAGAAAATTCCTTCAGTTTTGCAATTTTTGAGCATGCTCGAAAAAGTCCAAAAACGTCGTAGAAAATACGAGAAAGTCATGAACATGAGTTTTGTGACCTTCTCTTTCGAGCTAGCAACTTTCGAGCTAATCGAGAGATTGTTTTTCGTGATTTTTTCGGATTTTCGGGTCTGCTTTTTCACGAAAATCAAAATTGCTCTCGATTAGCTCTAAACTTGCTCAACTAAAAAGAGGAGATCACAAAACCTATGTTTATGACTTTCTCGTATTTTCTGTGACCTTTTGGGCTTTTTTGAGCATGCTCAAAAATTGCAGCATTGAAGGACTTTTCTTTATGCGCTTCTAACTCTCGATCTTCTTCGTTTCAGTTCATGGAAAGGTACCACTGTAATGTGCAAAATTTTCTCTATCAAATAAAAATGCTTTCAGAATTTTCCGTGATCCAGCTTCAAAAATGCTGATCTTGACTGATTTCCTTCAACTGCCTGTAGCTGTCGAACTTTCCAATCACAATTCATGTCAAAGAAACTATTGTAAAGAGAGAGGTTTCCTCTTTCAAATAAGTTTAAAATCAAGAAAATCCATCGAGTGGCAAGAAAGTTATGATTTTTTGAAAATCCGGCGCAAGAAATTTTGGGACAACCTAATAGTTGCCTTAGAGCCTTATTAGTTGCCTTCTTTAGCTTTTTCGTTCGCATCCGCCTACAGGCGAAGAAATCTTTCATGCACTTTTGATGTGTCTTTCAAAATGAGACCATCAAAAAGGGTGACGTGACATAATGGTTTCTACTGTATGGCACAGTGGCATTAGTTAAGCTGGACTGCTTCAGGTCCGCTTTGTATCAAGTCATGGGGACGTAGAATCACGAAATCTGAAAAACTTGTATATGGGAAACTTACTCACGAAGCTACAAGATATCCTGCGTTTAACTAATTCTTATGTGCCATTGCTGTTGGAATATGGCCCGTAGTAAACCCCCCATCCGGGCATCTCTCTCGACGCGGACCGCAGTTGAGGTCATCGCGCTTCAGTCCAGCATCCAGTGAGCTATTGATTTGGATGTGGATCGCTTCCTATACATGATAACCACATGTGTTCTCAAAAAACCAACCCTTGAGCTGGTCTGGTCAAACGGATAAGCGATTGGAATCACACGCGCGCTGTCGTGGTTCGATACCGGCTAGCGCCACAACTTTTGCTGCATCGCCGGACAATCTTTGATAGCGGCCACTGTCGAAAAAAATCGATGATGACCGCTAACAAGGATATCACTTAGCAAACGGACAGATAAAACAAAACTGACTTATTTTGACGGAGAATTCATGGAAAACTGAAATTTTTGGAACGTAAATAAAACGTAGTAAATAAGTAGATTCTCTTCTAAAGTAGTTTTTACAAGAGACTAAGATTGCTTTGCAAAAAAAAGAAGAAAACTTCTATCCTTGCTTTTGTCGCCAAAATCAGCTGTTCATCGATCCTTCCCTTTTCGGGCGCCGGTATTGTGCAGTTTTGCGCCGATTTTTTCTGCATTTTTTGGCAAAGTTGTGTGTATCGTAAGTTACTCAGGAGCAACTTATGTTAGATGCAGTCACCTCTTGTCTGCGTCTCCTCTTCTACACACTATTTGGATCACTCTAACATCCGTTCACGTTGGGGTGACTTGAACGTGAACTGATGTGGAAGAGTTGACTGCGGCAGGTGGACAGATGGTCAACTATCAGTTGACTTGACCATCTTATAGCATGGGAACGTGGACGGGGATCAGTTCACCTCATCTAAGGTGAACTGATGGGATAAGTTGAGTTCACCTCAACTGATCGAACTTTACTACGGGCCTATAACTCATGTTTTCATACCTCGAGAATATGCAAAAGTATTATCTTAAGCTTTTGCATAAATTGAGTGTGAACCCCAAAGCAAATCGAAATTTTGATGCGGTTGCACAGAAAAATAGAAAATCAAACCCAGGCTGAGCAATTAAAGCCTTTTATTTGCAGCATAAAAAATGCGCCAAGCGAGTGCAATTCGAGAACAAAAAGCTGATTTGTAAACAAACTACTGCAAGGAAATTATGTTACTTGGATCGCTACGGAATATATTGTGACTATAGAGCTTGGAAGAAAGCAATCAGAGCACAGAGTAGTAATGGAGGACATGACTAAAGAAATGCTAAAAAAATTTCGTCATAAAATTATCTGGTGAACATGAAATAACCGAAAAAAGATGTTTTCACGGAGTAAGAGTTGAATAACAACAGGGTCATTACATTTGTCTGTGCTGACCATCAATTGTGTTATATAAAAGTTAGAAGAAAAAGAAAAAAGTGACTACTCTGATACTTCAATGTGTAAAAATATCGGCTATCGCGCTATGTGTGCCGCTCCGACAGCATGAGTCAACCAAATGCATCGACACGGCAGAAGCTGCAATGATTGATCATCGTCTACTTACTGACTCGAAACCTCTGACATTATATTCTTTGCTCAACATAATACTGTTGATAAACTCCCTGCAAACAACTCAACTCATGGCTCCAACAGAACATTTTCCCTCTAATTCGCTATATTACTTCATCACCTGCGTGCGCTTCTTTACTCTCTTGGGCGAACTTGGAAGAACTCTTTATTCTGAACTCTACAGATTTCCAGAATATTTTGACAGTTTTATGTTTTGTCTGCAGAGCATATCGGCTTGTACACAATGTTTTGTGTTTTGTTGACCTAAAGGATATCCGTCGAGTCCGTTGCCTTTCGTGACATCATCGAGCGTGCCTTTTTAGAGCCTTTCTAGCTTTACAATATGCTGCACCGCGCGGGGAATTTGCAGCTCGTAGCATCCCTGTCATTCAACCTCTTTTGTTGATTAAGCATTTCTCAACGTTGTTTTCTTCAAAGTCTTCATTTCAGACAGTTAAAGGCCCGGCATACATCACGCGATTCCATCGCCTCGTGATTCACCCAGCAAGATAATTGCTACGATTTATTGAATGCAGATCATCTTGCATTTCGATTGTGATAGTTTTCCGGCACCACTGATCGGTACTAACTATCACTACCGAAATGCAAGATGAGCTGCATGCAGTGAACTCGTAACAGCTGTTTTGTTGTGAGAATCGTGAGGCGTTGAAATCGCGTGATGTGTGCCCGGCCTTTTACTCGTTCTCTCCTTCTTCGAATTTCTCACAATGATTGAAGGCCTTTTGATAAATATAAAAAGCCAGAAAGAGTTCGGCATAATTTTGAATTCCCTTCTCTTTTTTACTTCCCATATGATTTTGGGAATCGTAAACTATCGCTCCGGCCATAGGGGGAAAGGCTGAGTTTTCCTCATAAGCATGGATAATGCCTTTTTTGCAAATGAAACCGCTTAAATAGCACACCTGCAGGTGTCCTTGATGGTGTAAGCGTGCTGAAATAATTAAATCAGTGGTCTGTCTTCAGAAAAGTGGCAAATCATTACGAAGAAAATTGCACTCCCGACCATAACACGATATCCACCACTGCAGCTATGAAAAAAACTCATTATTCCTTCTAACTTTGCCCGGAGCGATCGTCTTATGTGGAGCCGAGGACGTGTAACTGCCTAAAATGAAAATTAAGAAGAAAATATGTGAAATGCTTAATTAACAGAAGATGTCAAAGGGCAGGGATGCTGTAAGCTGCAAATTCCTCGCACGCTTCAGCATGCTGTAAAGGCTCCAGAAAAGGGGTGACGGTCAAGAGGCATGATTTTTTCAGAGGTCACCAATACAACAGCCCAATTTGCCATGCGAGTCTCCAAAAAACATCAGAAGTGCTCAAGATTAGAAACTATCTGAAACCACTCACTAAATTCGACGGCTTTTGGTGAAAAATTAATCAAAATATTCACGAAATTGTAATAAGTTGCATTTTCAAGGTTTTTGACCTTCAACATCCAGTTTTTGATCTATTTCAAGATATGAGGTTGAACAGCCTTAGCAACGGTCTTGCATATCTCCCCGGAAACTCGAAAATCTTCTAGAACGTTGTTAAGCACTAAAAATGTGATTGGTATCCACCTGGCAATAAAAATCGCGCCTCTTGACATACACCCCCAAAAAAGCACGCCCGTGGTGGTGCCCGAAACGATGCGATCGGCGGCGGATTCCTTTACTTTATTTTGTGAAGTATTGTAAATTTCACGTAATCGACATGGATATGTATTTATTTTTTATTCATGGAGTATTAAAGCTCAGAGTGCAAATGGTGATTAGGGTAAGTCAAACATCGAGTATTGCTACTTTAACTATCAAAGCCAAGCGCTCTTTGTAAGGCACTCTAGCATATCCCGCTTTTCTCCAGTCATGAAGTTCTAGTAGCAGTATGCGTTGCTTATTCGGAATCGCAGAGAAGCGTCTGCTTCGACTTTCGGACATTACCATGAAATCCTTACGGACGCCGACATCGACGAAATAACTTCTTAGCTCATCCATGTGGAAGGTGGAAAACTTTCAGAATTTGAAGTTGACCTCACAGAACATCATTCAGCATCATTATGCATCTATGTAGAGACTTGGTGGGGAGTGGTTAGTTGCAACCAAGCGGAACTGAAGAGGAGTTGCCCACAATTATATAGACAGATAGGAGCAGTATTGCACTGACGTCGAAACGGTAGTTGGACTAATGAAACTTGATGGGTACGAGAAAAAAATCATTTGTCGACGCTTTTATCCATGGACAATGAAAATAGAACGGCAAATATCATTTACAGCCGCATGGAAAGGTGCACGTACATAATAAGACAGAAAAACACAATCAACTTTTTGAATGCCTAAATTTTGAGCAGATTGCAACTTACTGTGCTTATGTTATCTTAATGAAATAAACAGTTTTTATGGCCTGCTTATAGCCGATCTGATGTATGAGCACAAATTAGTGCTTAAACTCCAGTGAACACAAAATAGGCCTACTAGTTTGATTTGCATCTAGAATGAGAACAACTCTTTTGCCGGAGAGAACTACGGCTTTTCTTCTCGAAGATGATAACCACACTAATGGGAAAGGTTAAGTCACTTTTTTGACACAGGAGCAGACAAATCGTTTATTTCGCTAGATTTAGCGTGGGATTTGGAGCTGGATAGCTCATCTTCACAGAAATCAATAATGTAATTCGCAAGTCAGGATCTTAAACCAACATTGTGAAGTCACCATGTTAAACTTGTTGGACCGACAAAACAAAGGACATAGGGTCCAGTTATGCGCCACCCCAATAGCCATCAATAGAGGAAAGGCAGCCACTTCACTGAAGCAGATAAAAACTTCATCTCACATAATAATCTCTACGTTGAAAACCTCATGGAACGAAGACATAGACCACAAATACTCTAAGGATGTGATCAGCTATGGAAATTCCCGAACTTGCCTAGCCCAAAATTCCGCTTACCCTCAGAATTACAACTGATACCTTCGTTAGGTCACTCATTGTTAGAAAGCAATATAGGGAAGGGCTCCAAAAGGAAGAAATTTAACACCTCACAGAGGCGGTAATGAATACATAATTGGACTCTGATGACGAAATGAAACAATGGATAAATACTGGACACTTGACTCATCCGGAGTATGTGAATTCACAGGAACCAAAAATGCCGAAAAAGCCGCCATCAATAAAAAGATTAGAATATTTATTGACGAATTCATACAAAAAAGCTCTAATGGCTATTACGTCGTCACCCATTCAAAGGAAATCTTACACCAAGGTTTACCAATACTACCGGACTTATTTGGAAAACTCCTTCGATTTTGAGTCTCTAAATATGCAGTCACAGCAGATGTAGAAAAGGCCTTCCTGAAGTTCATCTTCACGAACTAGGTAAAGAGTCGCTAGATTTTTCTGGGTCCAGATGTAGTTCCTTCAGCAGAAGATATAATATAAGAGTGATGCGCTTTAAAAAGTGACATTTGGGACAAATGTATTTCCTTTTCGTTTTGAAAGAATTATCCAATTCCTCCTATAATAACCGAAAAAAAACGTATTGTTGACAAAGAAGATTCGCGAATTTGTGTTGACAACCTCGTTTTGACAGCGAACACGCATGAGGAGCAAAGAAAAAGCCCGTGTGCGTGCCTAGGAAAATCTTGCAGCGACAGCAAAACATTTATGAGGCGACTTTTCTGTAAAGCGGCTATGAAACTGTCATGAAGTTCCGTTCATGATAACAGACCGTCTCCGCGCTAAGCAGAGACGAGCGTTTTTTGCTGCCGGCTGGTATAAAGACCGTTGCAGTGTCATGCCGGAACTTCTTCCATCAGTCTTTTTATGGGGTCGGTACCCTGGGCTTCCCCCACGTTTATCTGCTAGTAGCATTATGTCTAAAAAGGCAATAGTAACCCGCCAGTAAGCATAGAAGGAAACGAAAGTAGTGAGCTAGAAGAGCCATGGGAAATAGTTGTATCTTGAAGTTGGAATGGAAGTAAGTAAAGCTTAATAGCAGTTAGACAGTAGCTCCTGTTATGCCGTATTGATAAACATCAATTGCTGTGTAGTTCAACATATTTACCGGAGGCTAGGCTCAAAACATTGTGCATCGGCCGGGAAAAGCATGGGAAAAACAACAGCGGTCGCCATCACCGGGATCGAGACCCAGTGGACTTCAACGTCAGGGACCGTGCATGCTGTGCTATGGCGAACACTTCGCGACTCAGTGTAAGAAGTATGCAACACTGGAGGACAGGTACCACCGCGTTCATGGTTGAACAAATGTGAAAGGTGCCTCAAGCACGCAAATCACTTAATTACTTCTTGCAAAACAAAATCACAGTGTTTTCATTGTGAAAGAGATGGAAGGGATGATGAAGCTAAAAAATAACATTCCACACTTTGTCCTTATACTTTCTATGTCGAAAGATGATTGAAATTGCAAAAATTGTAATCTTTGAGGTTGTAATCTAAGGCATACCATCAATTGCAAAGCTTGTAATACTTTGTGAAATTTTCGCATTTGCAATGACAGAATGTAGTTGTAAGCATATGTAATTTGATAGTGTATATCGGAAGTCTATGATGTTGAAGTTAAATAAAGCCTATAAAATGTGGAAATACTCTTGTATGAAAATAAGTACCCTATCGCTATTTTATGGAATCATGGTTGAAGTGAAGAAAAAGTGAAGAAAATGAAATAAGACTGGGAAAAATCATCGTCATCAAGCTGGTGCTTCGTCAACGTCTACTTACTTTCCTCAACTGCTGCGCATACAACACCAGACGAACAGTTTGCCTACATCGCCGAGCCGAAGAGACATCATCGCAAACAACAAGACGTCCTCTACACTCCATCAGATATAATAAGTAGAAACAATTGTTAATAGTTTCTTGTCTACACTTATATTATTTTAGCTTGATAACTTTGACTATTGTTGTGTGATGTTGTTATCTTTGTGGAAATTTACAAAAACAAAGGCGGGCGGAGGAACGGCTTTTGCAACGCCGTGGAAAACAATTGTGAAGTCGGGAGTGTCATGAACTCTCGTTCATGATAAACATTGATTTGGCGGCAAGCGCGCGACGCGCGTTGGCGAGTATAAAAGCTGCCTAAAGCCAAGAGAGGGGCTCTCTCGCGCTTTCATTCCTTTATCTCCCAACACAGGGTCGGTCCTCTAAGCTTCCCCTTCTTTATGTATATCGTCTCCAACTGTAAAGCTACTATTGTAATAGATAATGCCCGCCAGAAAGGAAATGGAAGTAGGTACCTAGTATTGTCGAGCTGAGTTATGAGAAGTAATAGGAGTTGTTAAGTGGGAATGGAAGGAAAGTAAGACGCTAGTATAGGCGGTGTTTATTGTAACGATAAAGTTATTTTAGTTGTGTATCACATATATATTTGGACTGTAAACGCAGTTCAAAACAGAAACATTATTCGGATTCCTGTCCAGAAATACAAAACAGTACCACGCAAATCAGCATGTTTGATGCCCAGAAGAGGTGTCATAAATAAATATATCATTTATGCTTCCAACTGAAGATTGTTTGCACGTGGGGAAGAGACTGTTACAAATGGCCTACACCATGCTTCAATTGCAAGCGATATAGACATAATTCGGCCGTCTGTGACCCCTCCCCCACATTCGCGCGAGACTCCAACGTGCCCGGGACGCACTCCGTTTAACTCCAGCAAAATTGACTCGCCTCCAAGAAGAATTGAAAAGGCTTTCAGAATATCACAAGGTGGGGGGGGGAAGTATCGCTGTTTGGAAGCGCGATCTCTTGCTTATCACAGTATCCCATGTCTCATCCTACCTTATAGTCTGATCTTTGCAGAGAGCACCGACGACAGCTATCAACAGCATGTATAAAAACGAAGAATGTCGGGCATGCGACGGTGAACGGACGAACATTTTCACCATTTTCATCTTCATCCTTTTCCGCCTTTTTCTCAGGAGTTGCACATTTATTGCGCTAGCTTCACTCACACGCCTCTTGTGCTAATTACCGCGGTAATCAAAAAAATCGCTCAACACATTCACGACAGAGCCGATTTTTCGATGACTGCCATTTCGGACCAGAGAATATATTGCGAAATTGAGTTTGCGTGATATTTTCAGGTCACTGATGGGTCCTGTGGTCTGAAGTGTTAATCTTTTGGGAAGTACTTTGAGAGATGTATACAGGAGTTTACTCGGTTTGCCTAAAAAGTTTCGCCGTGAACTAGCAAAATCAAAATTTTCAGAAAGCGTACGACCCACCGCTGGGTCGTATTGTCCGAAATGGCAGGACACGTACGACCCACCGGTGGGTCGTACTGTCGTGAATGTGTTAAACAAAAGCACTGACTGAGTAGTTATTCTCATGTAGTTATTTGCTTAGTATGCCCCTTGGTTTTCTTTGTGCATAGTAATTTGTGATTCTAATGAATTCGGTTTGTTTATCTAAGTTTGAGGTTCCCACCTCGTGGTGATAAACGGTTTGGTGCGTGTGGTTGTTGGTTAATGTGAAAAAGAGCTGAACCGAAAAACTCATTTTTTAGTAAAAAACATCGGTGACCCCCTAGGGTTCCACTGAATCCTAAGTGCTTGCAATAGTAGCTGCTCAAAAACGAAAGCGAACATTTCCATCAAAAGTCTACATTATGCAGAGAACAAAGTGAATAAAGCATACGCCGGGATCGAAAATAAAATGCGAAACCTACTCTGGACATTTTAGCACTTGGAACTAGTTTAATGCGATCGCTTCATGCCTTCCCTGTCTACCTCACTTATATTATTCTCCTAATTGTTGCAGAACTCTTTCATTCTTCCTTTTCTGCGCCAATTCGAACAGAGTTTCTTCGAATTTTATGAAGAAACACCAAGTTGCCGTCGCGCATATGCAACATACAGAGCTGCAAGACATTCATTTACAAGTCCTCGTAATGTTGTTAGCACTTTTAGTGCGACACTGTAGGTCTCCCTGGCTTCTGCTTATCCTTTCAATGGTGGCTGTTACCGTACAATGAAAGGAGTATGGCACCTTAATAGATTTACTCTCGTAAAATATCTCTTCCTTATCGATGATTTCCATTATATTGTCACATGGCTATGTCGCTTGCACTCCAGCTCCTCTCTATGCTTACACTTCTATTTATCAAAAAAAAACAGACTTTCTTGCTTTCTGTGAGCGACTGATTTCGATTATAAACTGACACTTCGTCATTGTAAGAGATTCGATGCCATAGAGAAGAGGAACGAATACCCTAATCGGGCACCGCCTCCGCGGAGTGCTGGCCCTTTTGCTTCGCACTGTACCTCGTGTGCGAACCAGTAGTCCGCGGATTAGGTACGGTGCCTAATTGAGGTATTCGTTCCTATACTTGAGGCCATGTTCTCATTGTTTGAGTCGGTGTCTTTAGTAATCTGACTTGTTTCACGAAAACGACGGAGAGTCGAGGAGAAGTTTGGAACGGATTTGCTGCGCGGGCGAACGACTTGATGACTACTGCCTAGAGTGCTGTCAATTCCGTCAGCAGCTCCACCTCACCAACATATCATAAAAGATAGCAGTGTAGTTCCCATCCTGCCCATCCTGCCATTTTTTTTGGAAGACATAATAAATATTGGTCAGTTATGCATATTTACAGCTGGAGCAATCAAGTAGGCGCACTTCTTTCCACTTTTTAAACAGTGCTTGCTCCATAAGAATCACCTTGCAGTGACTTTGTTATACCACAGACCTACACTTACAAATCAAGTCAGCTGAGTATAGCAACTGATAGACAATTTCAAACAAACATGTATATATTACATATTGTATATATTATATGTATGTATGTTTGTGTAGTGTATTATATGTATAGATTACATGTAAATATAACATGTAACAACATGTATATATTTAGTTCATATCTTCACTTACGAAGACCGTACGTTTTATTCGTAGATAAATGTTATAGATAGCAATCATTTACGATTGAAACAATCTATGTAACTGCTAGAGCCGCGGAAGAAGCCACGGAGCTATGCCTGGGTACATGTTTTATAATTAGAAACTGTGGCTCTCGTACATCAGTGAAACAATGGAACCAACATGGCGAGCATTGAGGACTATGAAATAACACGTATGCTAGATGCGACCAATTAAGGCAGAGGTTCGAGAAAACTGAACATTTCGGAGTCCGGATATGTTAGGTTGCTCACATTCCAAGTCTATTTTGCGAGCGCACAGCACACTGCCGCTGCCAAGAAAACCGTTCTCGAACTCGTGCTTGTAAGGCATTCTTTCACGCCCCTCGGACAAGCTCGCGATTACCCTCCCACCGTTGGAGGGTTGAATTATAGTGCGCGGCGTACGGGCGTAAGTGACGTATGCAGCGTACGCTCGGTATTTTTCATCATAGGAGCGTACGCCGCGCAGTCTGGGTCAACTCGGAAGCGGCATGCCCACTCCTTATAAGCATGTGGCTCCTGCAACGACTCCGCGTCTTCAAGCTTGGCGTCTCCTGTTCTACTCGTCCAAACTCCAAACGTGTTTCGCTCGCAGTTTATTTTCCATTTTGTCACGTAATTCTGAGTCTGCATGCAAAAAATCGATATGGTTGAGTACAGCGACCTAGTTTTTCTTTGAATACTTCTGGCATTAGCGAACTCTTGCATTGCTGTGCTAAAATTTGAAGCTAATGAGTTTAAATAAACCTTTCTCTTTCTAAATTCGAACTATCCTCTTGTATTATATTATGTATTTAGTCATACAAACTAGCATTACAGTTTGGGATGCTATGGGATATCATAGCGAGCAACAAGTGCGTTTGGATGGAGGAAAAGAAAATAATAAATGGAATAAGAATAGAGTGAGTGACCTTAAAGTTTAGTTAGCTTTGATTACTTGTTCTTTACGCTTTGATTAGACATTTGATTCATAATATTCATCATGTTAGGTAGTTACTATTAATAGTTGGGTGCAAATTACCAGTTGATGCTTTGTTTGATCATACCTTTTTGAATATCGTTCGATAAAATTTCTGAGTCATCCTACCTCCCAACATGCTCACTAAATGGACATACCTCTGCCCAAATTACGATTGTGGTCCATAATAGCCTTTTGAAATGGGGCGGACATTATATGATCGTAGTGTCTTTGCGCTACGAATATTTGTAAACTGCAATTTCGGTCATTACTTTCACTCAATTATACACTAACCGACATGTTAACAACAGTCCAATTTGTTTACGTAGATCAAATCCGTGGCTAGCAAATCTCTGTCTGCATCGAATAGAGGTTTTGCATACCCAAGAGTCGTGAATAGATTTTGTACCGCCTGTATTTTACTCACGCCAAATGGCAGCGGAAGATTTATGATCTGTGAAGTCAACATCGGTATCAAAATTACGTGTAAGTTGAGAGCTTACTAGTAGCCAGTTAGAACGAGCGGGTTTTCTAACCAACTCCAGGTCCTCTGCCATTGCTTCCTGTTTATTGCGAAGATGGTCGATATACGACCCTAACGACATTAGCGCCGTAGAGAGCTCATTGCTAATGTTGCTGTTGGGAGGCAGGATAGAACGTAGTGTTGCGGCCACACTGGTGATGCCAAGCATAGTAATAGAATACAATGAATTTAGATAATTTACAATGATTAGACGCCTATTTGTAGCACATTCTCGCGCCACTTTTCAAAATTTGAACTAAACCGCCTTATGATCTATGACTGGGTGGTGGTGGAGCAAAGGTTGTGGAACAAAAGTTGGTTGTGGTCCACATCGGGCATCTCGTGACTTGGGGATAATGCACATAGTTACCATCTGTGGAATAGGAATGTTGCACTAGTCTCAGATCTAGACTGCCAATAATTCATTTCTGGGTTGTTTAGTGGCAGATCATGTAACCACTCCTCTGACATTAAGAGTCGGAGGAGACATAAGGTCTTTAGGTGGTGAATTGACCAACTACTACGTAATTATCAACATTGACTAACTAATTAACATGGGGTCTAATTGACAAGACACTTTTTTTGCAAGTAGTCCGTGTTTCATTAATTCATAGCCATTATATCTACAGCATATAACTTGTATACATTTTTATATTTATTTTAGATCTTACATTAGTCACTCAAACATTTACAATGCTAAACATATGCATACATTTGTTAGACTAGTCTCACTTCAGACTTTTGGGATACTAGTAGTTACGTCATGAGTTCACCCCTCTGACATTAAGAGTCGGAAGAGACATAAGGTCTATATGGTGGCACACTTGGCCGACTAGTATATATAATTTCAATTATCCAAAAGAATAGCATTTTGTTAGTGCCTAGAACTATCAAAAGAGATGAAATCTAGATATAGCTTTGTACTTTACGCATAACATTGCACGCTCTCATACCCCTTATTTTACAACAATTCATATGGCATTAGCTTTGGGCGCAGTAGATATTTCACTCAAATATACTAAGCTGCTAAGTACATAAGCACTTTCTATTCCTAGGAATTGTTGTAGTTGTTCTAACATTCAACACAGACACACGCACACACACATAACATACATAGATAAGCACATTTACAGATTTTGAATAACAATAGATAAGGGTACTTTAGCATTAAGAGTTAGAAGTGTTAAGCAGTATCATTAAAATATTAGGGTGATCCAAAAGTAATGGGGCACCTTGATTTTTTTAAACATTCTTCAAGATTTCTTTCTGATTAGCTAAGAACGCCTAGCGTTTTTAACGCCTTTGTATAGAGTGACCTTCGCAGGTTATCTTGACAGCACCTTGCAGCAACTCACCGACATTTCTTCGAGTGGCGCTCCAAAGAAGTCAGACAGACTTTTCTGAACGCCATTCGAATTTGTGCTGCTTCACCTGATAGTCCCTCGACATATGGCATACCATTCGAAAGAGCTTTCCAAACTCTTTCTAATGATTACTTGAATATTTAAAAATTGCACATTATTTTACACAAAAAAGGCACTTTATTCGAAAAAGTGCGGTGTTTGGCGCAGATTTTCAGGCTAAAATTCATTTGGGACACAATTTTTTGAAAATGAGACAAGTCGAAGTAATCTGCATATGTGTGGATAGAGCGTAAAATGCACTATCGGAAAGCAACTGTTAAGGTTGAGCTTATTCAATTACTTTGATGAAAGAATAAGTAACATATCTCTTGATACTCAATGCTATATCTTCTGTTCTAAAGCTTTGGGACCACCGACCTATCGTGGATTTGGTGACAGTCCCCTCACCTGCTGCGCACGTATCTCTGGTAGGCTCACTTGTTTTACTGCGGCGTTGCTGCTCAAAGTTCAAAATTACTTGAAGTGGTGAGCTTCAGTTTTAAGCGCTTATAGAATTAACGCCATGTGACAGTGCCCAACTATAGACCTCGATCAGAAGGTTTTGTTATGTATACTAACATCTGCCAAAACTTGGACTTCCAATTAGCTTTTCTATTTGAGAAAACTGCATTTATTCTCTAGCTGCCCCATTACTTTTGGATCACCCTAATAATTCAACTGTCAACTTGAACCTTTTATACCGCCCATTACTTTAGCTACATAATAAGGTACACATGCGCGATATATAGCTTTGAAACAATCTAGTTATCGCTGTGCTTCTACTCAATACCTTTTTGAATTTACATGAGCAAATTCGGGAGAACCCTGGCGTGGTATTGGGCTCTGCATCCGATGCGGTTTACACCACGGATAACGCTCCCCAGCGATGAAGAGGCTGGGCCTAGCCCTGGAGGAAAAATACTCCTCCAAAAGGAAACTGCATAAGAGTCTTGGACAGACCGCCTCGGACTCAATGGATATAGGTCTGCTAACAATCAAAATACCACTAATAATGTTTGTTATATGTCGTCCACGTCAACATATATAGGTGGAGGCGACCATCTGAGACTAGTCAATATTCCTAATAGTAATGAAAGTAGGGGTAATAAAAGTAAAAGAAATCGATGTAACATATGTGACAAAATACGATTTGCTAATTATGTAACTAGCACAACCACAAATTATTATTTCAAAACTAATAAACCAAGCACCGCTAATTGCGACTCAATGAATGTTGTGTACCTGTTAACATGTGGGACATGTAACTTGCAATATGTCGGAGAAACTAAGCAAAGATTAAGGGCAAGAATTAATCAACATAAGAGAAGTTTTAGTAAACTGAATCTAAACACGTTCATGGTAGAGCATTATAGAAAAACCCTAAATGATCCCAATAACTTCACTATTGAAATTCTAGATTTTTCTAGTGAACGGGATGATGTCAAACAATGCTTAAGAGAAAAAGAACTACAGTGGATCAAGTATCTAATGACGGCATTTCCTTTTGGTTTTAATGACCAGATAAAAGGACCATTAACCCACTGGAAAAGAAAGAACACCCTTTTTTCACATGCCCAATACAAAATGGAAGATATAGAGGGAAGAAAAGGAGGTTTAGGAAGAAAAGACTATGTATAGATAAAACTGAATATATTGTTACCGGAATAAATGAGCTCAATAGTAACGCGCTTTATACCTTTTTCAGAACTCTAAATAAATACGATATCCAAAGATTGATTGACTACACGTTTGCCTCCACATTCCAAAACTTGCAATTTGAGCACAAATATAAAATACTAGCCCTTCTAGCGCATCCTTTTTGGAATAGAGACATTAAAGAAAGAAATAATAGTATACAGCTGACCACTACTATACCTTATTTAGGTGAGATTATAGAAAAACTGAATCTTCGTGGAATATGCAATTGTAACGCGGTCAAACAAATCCTAGTCCAACATACACAACGAGCAGATGTAGCTGATAAAGCCCAGTTTGTTATTAGGTATAAATTGGATAAACCTATAGGAGTACAAATATGCAATTTTAATAGCTTTTTGAAAAAATTAGATACCAATAGCGTAAGAGACCTAGAAAATAATCCATGCGTGTGTGACAGGTACCCAGCATTTATTGATAGTAATCCGAAGCACATATGTACGGGTAATCTTGACATAATAGAAGATACTAAGCTCAAAAACTTAGAAAAGGTACTAAGTATAGAATTTATTATAGAATTTAAAAAAATGGCGTTAATTTAGTAGTAGATGAGTTAGTACGTAATATAGTTGCGAAAATAGTCAATCTAACAAAAGTTAATACTACGACCGCTAACACTCTCTTGTTAGAGGTCGGAAGATATGTTAAAAATCGCCTCAAACCGAAATTATTTTCATTATACAATAATAAACTTATAGAAGGAGATGACTATAACTATAGTAGCTTATCTTCTATTCATAAACACTTTGTTATTACCCTTTAGACAAAGCCAGTTCTAATTTTTGTGTAATATGTAAGAAACTTTACATGCATATGCTAAAACAAGAAATGGAAAGAATGGGAGCGGGTGAAAATACGTACGTACAAACGCCATTTGATTTAGAAGAAGTAAACAGGATACAATGTAACAAATTGAACGGGTTGGGCATTGAAAACACAGATGATTACATAGAAATACCAAGGATATATGGAATTCTTAAATGCATAAAGATCCTATCAAGTTTAGATTTATAACTGGAGCCAAATGAAGTACTTTGAAACCATTGACAAATTTCTTACAAATAATACTATCTCACTTTCCTAAACATTTTCGTAACTACTGTAACGTCATCAAGCTAAGAACCAACGTTAAGCACCTTTGGGCGATTGATAACAGTAGACAAGTCATACAGGAACTTACTAGTAACACTAGTCATTTGGAAATCTATTCGGCAGATTTTTCTAGTCTATTCACTGATCTACCTCATAATGTCGTAAGAACCAGCCTCGAAAAACTCATTCTATTATGTATGAAAGGATATAAGTTTGTCCTTTACAACGGCAAGGTTCAATACTCCAATGAAACGAAGGGTAAAGGTAAACATTACCAAGTAGAGGACATATTATACATGTTAGATGTATTATTGGAATATAGCTATGTATATTTTGCAGGGAAGGTGTACAAGCAAGTTAGGGGAATACCAGAAGGGGCGTCCTGTAGTCCACAAATAGCAGATCTTACTTTAGCACACATGGAATATTCTTTTATCAGAAAACAAATGACGGGTAGAAACAGTAACATATACGTACTCAGACAATCGATCGGACCCCTCCGCCGGACCCTCGGAAACTGCCAGGGTCGCGCCGGACCCAGTTGACCAATGAGAGAAGTGCAAATGGGCGGTCCATCGCGGTGGCATCACTGGCAGGCAAATGGGAGGCTTCTCCGGCCCTGCTGCAAAGGTCCGCCATTTCTCCGGCGCGACTCTGCCAGATTTGACGGACTCCGCGCCGCAGAGGTCTGCGCGGCGCGTGTCCGCCAAATTTGGAAGACACGCGCCGGAAAAAATCGGAGGGGTCCGGAGCAGAAATGGGAGGTATCCGGAGCAGAAAATGGGGGGTATCCGGAGCAGAAAATAGGGGGTATCCGGAGCAGAAGATGGGGGGTATCCGGAGCAGAAAATAGGGGGTATCCGCCGGAGAAATGGGAGGTATCCGGAGCAGGCTGCGTATCGATTTGGCGCGTAGCAAGCAAACGTATAACTCCACGGTGATGAGTCCTCTGTTTACGCTCTTTGTCCATATTTTAGTCGCCGTTTCTTTGATTCTGTTGTTTTTGCGCGTTTCTTTACCGTTTTTTCCTTTTCCGCGTTGCTCTTCGTCGCGTTGGCGTTTATGTTGCTGTAAGTTCCTCGTTTTCAGGTTTATGTTTGAAATTTTCGTGCGGTTGCACTCAATCACCTTCAGTGTTTGGCTCTTTCCGACTTGCTGAGACATCGTAGACTATTGATGGAGTGGTTTTTGTGATTAATTCTGGATTTTCGAAACAATGAGGTTAGTTGCGCAACTATCTAGTGTTGTTGTGATGAAAGTATCGTCTAAATAATCCGTGTTGTTGTTCCGTGTCACACAGTGCTTACCAGCCTGGCTAACGAGCGTTTTATGCAAAGAATATACCTTTAGGTAGAAAAAGATATAAAGGATGCATCTTTGGTAGGATAGGTAGTTTTTTGTTTTTGAACTGCGATACTCGAAAACGCTTTGCACACGTTACACAGGCTCAAACATGTTTGCTCTCTGATTTCCAAGATTGTTACATCCAAGATAAATTAGAGCACATGTTTCAACTTGTTAATTACACGTGTCCAAAGCTTTTCGAGGTTGTCTCACACGAAACGATAATCATTTCATTCCTTTACCGTAGATATATCCACCATTTGCAACTGATGCCAACTGCGTTAATCAAGCTGCTGTACAATAACTTGCTTTGTAGGCATAAGTTGTAATCGCTCATATCGCGAATTCACTATGAATGCGGGTTTGAACTTGTCGCCGAATGCAAATTTATTTTCCGCGGCGCGAAGTTGGCGTAATCAAACCATTATTTGGTTTTTTCTTCCTTCCTTTCATTCACATTCTTAACAGCAAGCTTTGAAAAATTGCTTTTCCAAGCACTTTCCGCAATCAAATCTAGGAAGGAACATAAAGCACGTTTTTCAAAAGAGTTCTGACTAATCACTCCTCTTTGTAGACGTCTTCTAGCTGATATAACCGCTTCGTTTTCTTCTTTATCCTTTGTGCCTACTTCAGTTGGTAAGGGCTACGCTTGCAGTTCTGGCTTATCCCATATCATCGGCAGTCCGTCGTCCTTATGGTTATTTTAGAGCTGCTTCTTGCAAACTTCATCTATCTTCATCGATCGTTCACTTCATTATTCACAATCGTTTCTGGTTCAAGTTTCTTTGAATAAAGCAAGTTTTTAGCATGGACTACTTGTTGGATCGGTATTTGTTCGATAACTTGCCTTTCACAGTCTCGCCTGAAACTAGGAAAGGTATAGGTCAGAAAGCTGTCACCATGGTCCAGGTGAGGTTTTGTACCGTGTTACGGTGAGGTCTTTAGTGAGTTTTTGGAAAGCTCTTTTCTTTTACTTTATCAAATATCAAATAAGCCTATCGTCATGGCGGTCGGTATCTATACACATGGATTGCCGTAATTGTACATGCGTTTGCCATCGAAACACTAGCTATCTCTGTACCAGAATTGAATCTTTATTGGCATGCACAGGTATTTATCTTTCTTCTCAGCAACACTCGACTTCATAATTATCCTGTTTAGGGGATGTTGAGCTTTTTTGGAATGAGAGTTCCTCTCTATGCCCTTTTTAGATTTCATCAAATGTTTCTCTACACATCCTATGTCCTTGTTAGCAGGTATCTCATGTACAGGGCTTTTCAACCTGAGAGTCGCAAGTTTCGCTTGCGCGGCTCCTCCAACGCGGCCGCCTCGCTCAGGCCGCGCGCGGCGTTTGCTGCGTATCCCCCGGATTTCGCCAAGCTTCAGTCGACGCGCAGCCAGCGCCACGAACGCTGCGCGGACCTAAGCGTGGCGTCCTAGCGGGGCGGGTGGGACACTCAGGTTGTAAAGCCCTGTACACATTTATTAGTCCACAGAATTTTCATACATTTTTTACTAGCGGGAAAATCTTCCGATCAAAATTGTAGACGTAAACTTTAACGGATAACGGTTAAGAGTTTCTGCACGGTCCTGTTTTTCGAACAGCTTGTGAAGGGGGGCGCCTACCCCGTTCCCCCCCCCCCCCCCCCCGACTTGTTGCTTCATTAAAAATTGATCGCTGGTTAATCCTTCTTCAACTTTTTTCACCAATACAGGTCAAGTCAGCTCAGGCCTTATAACAGTAACAGTAATTTCAGTCTTGGATAGAAATCACTTCTAAGTTCCCCTTGTCCACTTTGGTGATTGTGAGCGTAAATTTATATTTATTGCCATTTCAGAATGCGCCTACCTTGGTGGGATGAAGGGCCTGCAGTTGGCCTGAGTTCTGTGATGCTTCAATTACCATTCCGTATGTTAGGTACGAAATTGCTGTGGTGGACGTGGCACGATACTGATTCAACGATTGAAGACAGTTCTTTTTTCGTCTTTTCTTGGTGTCCTCGATTTTCCACATGCATACAGAATGTTCTGGACTCCATGGAGCTCTTTATACTTTTATGCCGCATGTGCTTGTTCTTTTGTATGGATGCTCCGACTAACTAGACGCTTGTTGCTTGAAAAGGAGTATGACTGGATGAAGTAAGCGGTCATCTAATGTAAGGTGAGCTGGAATTTAAAACGCGCCATCTTCAGATTCCCAAAGGAGTTGACATGCTCCTTTCTAACTGGAGTACTGTCGTACTGGCTAGGAACCGCACAGTTTGTCTGTTTTGTTTCATGTTGCACAGAATGCTTTTTTGATCTTTTTGTCATTTTTTTACCATGTTAAAACCATATGCTTATACTGTGGTGTTACAAGGTTCTTTTTGCAACTAGGAAATTAGTTTTTCTTTCAATATTCTTATCTCTAACTCCTAGTATGGTTTTTGTAATATGAATTAACTGTTGTACGTATGCTGGAGATAGATAGATAGATTTTTCGAAAGTTTGAAAAATTTGAAATAAATGTCTTATCTCTTCGTTCTTTCTTCTATCTTCTATCCACAAACGCTAGGGGTGAGAGGGAGGGGGTAGAGTACGGGGTGAGGGTCGCGCTAAACTCCTACCCGGGGGGGGGTCCTATTCGGCTTATTTGGGTGGGGTTTAGAGACAAAATTGGGGTTTGGAGCTTAAAGGCAGCGTCCAGGCAAGTCTGGACCTATGGGGATTTTACATGGAAAGTACTTTTGGGGCCCTAACTAAGGCACTGCCGAAGCAGCAGTTCAGGTAGTGCTCTAATGGCGGAGATATTCCCCTCGAAATAGACCCCCCGTGAACGTATTCGCATGGATTCATGGCAGTTTCGCGCCAGGATCCACGCTTTGCGCCATGAATCCATGCGAAACACGGTCGCGGGGTCCGGTTTCGAGCAGAATATCTCAGGCGTTAGAGCACTACTTGAGCTGCCGGTTGGGTAGTGGCTTAGTTAGGGCCCCAAAAGTACTTTCCATGTAAAATCCCCATAGGTCCAAACTTGCCTGGACGCTGCCTTTAAGCTCCAAACCCCAATTTTGTCTCTAAACCCCACCCAAATAAGCCGAATAGGACCCCCTCCCCCCCGGGTAGGAGTTTAGCGCGACCCTCACCCCGTTACTCTACCCCCTCCCTCTCACCCCTAGCGTTTTTGGATAGAAGATAGAAGAAAGAACGAAGAGATAAGACATTTATTTCAAATTTTTCAAACTTCTTCGAAAAATCATCTTATATCGTAAATCATTTCACACCCACTGGTGTAAAAGAATGAACCTTTCCAACCAAACAACAGATACTCTCTTGCTGTGTTCCTGAATGTGATGTCACCCGTGAGCAAAAGCATATAAAAAGCTACAAAGTCGTTGAGGAATATACATTTAGATGCTTTAGATGTAAAAGTGGTTGAGCGAGTATGCCTCCTTAGGATGTAGAGAGTCACCAGCGCAGATGTCCTTGATCTGTTGCACCCAAATACGTAGCTCCGGTACGGTCAGTTTCATTAACCCTGCGGGGTAGCTGAAATCAAATTCGTCGAACTGCAAAGTTGTAGCGAGGAGTATGTACGATCACAAAGGATACACCACGGTAAAGAAGATGGGCAATGATAGAATTAGTAGCAGACAGAGACGTAATGAAATAATTAGAACTGACAAAGCAAAAATTAAAAACATGCACAGAGTGCTTACCTGAGTAGGATTCAGCATATGCACTGATTCGCAGAATCTGAAGGGTCCTAGCTGGTTGCTGTGATGGTACAGCAGCATCTCCTAAGCCATTCATTCATAAATTTGAAAGTTCGTTATATCGGACTATTTGCGGCTAGAACTGCTGCGCCAATGGTTTTTTCTGAGCGATGATGGCACAAAATGGTGGGAGCAAAAGAAGAAATGACTTTGTCAACAACGTACCGTTGACGGGAACTCCCATCTGCCGATCGGCTGGTGATACCATTCAGGAACATTTTGTCTACCACGACTGGGACCTGGCTGCTGATCTTCAATCGAGTCTTGGCGTTCCGAATGCTCCCGATTGACAGTACACATCTGCTTCGTAGGCTGCTCCTTCACCTGCTCGACTGGCAATGGGTCCGACTTCACAATTTCTTGCTGTAAGTACCGCCTGCAGCACTGTTGTGCATGTTTGCGGTGGTTTGTGATGGCTTGAGGTTGACGCTGCCATTCGCATAATGTACTCGTTCAATGTTATCAACTGTTGCTGGCGAGTGATGTCTTCCGAGCCGACAGGATACTCGTTTGGTTCACGATTTATATGTTCAAGATTCAGACATGTCTTGCGAACAGATTCCATCCATCGTGAAAATTGCATAATGTGACTTGAAACTGATGGCAATACCTTGCTCAGTTCATCTCCTAGCGCTTGCAATTCTGCAAGCAATAAAAGGTAAATATAAGATTTGAGCAAGAGATACCTACCCTTGCATAATTTGTCCGCTTTGATGTCAGATGATCGCAACAGATAAGACCCGCTCAGTACGCTGCATGTAATATAAGGGGATATTCCAAGCAGCACCATACGTCACGAGCATAGCTGGAAACAGTCTATCCAGCTGAACATAAGAGACTATTTGTGCACTCACATTTCGGAATGCTACTTCATCACGGATTTTGTTTATGATATTCATCAGTTCTTCTTGATATTCTTTTCTCTCGCATCACCCTCAGCAACACTTGCACTATCGCCAGTCTCCACATCCTAAGAAACGCCGATGATGCCCGAAACATAAAGCACATATTCATTTAGAAAAAAACTTGCATGGCTTGTAGCTTATTCAGCGTCTCGTCTACAGCCTCCATAGGGTTGTTTCATGCTGCAGTCGCTGCTGCAACTGCAGTCAGATTGGGGCGGGCAAAAGATATAGATCGGTCGACGTTCAGCGCTGCAGCGACTGCAGTATGAAACAACCCATAAAAGACGCTTTTGTATCCCTGGAAAACCATTATTTCATCAATAGGAGAGACCTAAACCATCAAACATCATGGTAACTTACGGTAAACAAGGTGTTAACGCACCTCTACATCAGACTCATGAACAACAACGGGCTTCATCAAAGCTGCTCCACAAATTTACAGTCTATAGGTACTTTGGAAAACGATGCCACCATCATGCTTCTACAACTGTGAAAGTTCACAAAGTGCCGTAAATTAACCAAACAAGGCTTACCTTTTCAAACCCTCCGCAGCCGTTCAATCCAGCCAGAAAAGTCATTATTAGGACCAGAAAGGGTAGGACTGGCAGGATACGAATACCATCAAGATCCCTTCCAATCGGTCTCTCGCATCCTTGAGAGGCAGTAAGCACCATGATGCATTATGTGAATTTGGCGAAAGGTAGTCATTTTGGGTGATCCACTCTGCGCGATTGCGAATTGTGTGGACGACATGACATCTACAATGGGAAATATATAAAATAGATGTAAAGTCACAGGCGATGATTCAAGAAGTCCAATGCTTAGTGCTAAGCTTGATCATGTACTATTCATACACCAAAAAATGTTACGAACTTGAAATACTTGAAACTTGAAATAGTCACTCACTGCTAACGCAGGTGACTCACGTTATCTACTATGCTTTTTTCCTCTTGTCTAGCGGGAATTGCAACATAATGAAAGTGAATAAGCGGAGATACTACTAAAAACAATATAAATAATACAAAGGACGCTCCTGCAATCAAAGAAAGTAAGATGGTTTCCACTGCTCCGGGGCCACTTACCAGTCCATCTGTTGAGAAAGGACCTTCTTTTTGCCATGTACCTGTAATATCGTGGCCAAGTTTTCAAGTATTGAAAAAAACTTAAACTACAAAATTCTTCAGGGTTCGATCAACCATCATCGCTGTTACCGCTGCTACTGATGTTAGACGATGGAATGATCAACATTACATTACATTATTATTCTTATTTCTCCAAATGAGTACTCAGCGACTGGTGAGGACAGCGTATAACAGTAGGAACAGCGTTAGGCCCGAGTTCACGCGATTTCATCGTCGCGACTGATCCCGACAAAACAACTAACATATGCATGCCGATCTTCTTGCATTTCAGTTGTGATAGTTTTCCAACACGACTAATCGTGAACAACTATCACAACCGAAAATACGAGAAGATCGGCATGCAATGAACGGCAAAGTGATTCATCGGTGGAGATAGCAATAAACGGATTATTTAGACGATACTTTCATCACAACAACACTAGATAGTTGCGCAACTAACCTCATTGTTTCGAAAATCCAGAATTAATCACAAAAACCACTCCATCAATAGTCTACGATGTCTCAGCAAGTCGGAAAGATCCAAACACTGAAGGTGATTGAGTGCAAGCGCACCAAAATTTGAAACATAAACCTGAAAACGAGGAACTTACAACAACATAAACGCCAACGCGACGAAGAGCAACGCGGAAAAGAAAAAAAAACGGTAAAGAAACGCGCAAAAACAACAAAATCAAAGAAACGGCGACTAAAATATGGACAAAGAGCGTAAACAGAGGACTCATCACCGTGGAGTTAGACGTTTGCTTGCTACGCGCCAAATCGATACGCAGCCCGCTCCGGATACCTCCCATTTTCTGCTCCGGATACCTCCCATTTCTCCGGCGGATACCTCCCATTTTCTGCTCCGGATACCTCCCATTTTCTGCTCCGGATACCTCCCATTTTCTGCTCCGGAGGCCTCCCATTTCTGCTCCGGACCCCTCCCATTTTCTCCGGCGCGGCTCTTCCAAATTTGGCGGACACGCGCCGCGCAAATTTTCCGCGGCGCGGAGTCCGCCAAATCTGGCAGAGTCGCGCCGGAGAAATGGCGGACCTTTGCAGCAGGCCCGGAGAAGCCTCCCATTTGCCTGCCAGTGATGCACCGCGATGGACCGCCCATTTGCCCTTCTCTCATTGGTCAACTGGGTCCGGCGCGACTCTGGCAGTTTCGGAGGGTCCGGCGGAGGGGTCCCGTCGATTGTCTGAGTAGGTACATCGATGACATACTACATACGTCCTACGACGTATCTTTGTTTACGAATAAACTCAAAGAAATATATCATCCTTTTTTAGAAATCGAACCAGCTTGCAAAAACTCACAAACAAATTTTTTGGATCTTACTATTTCCCTTAGAGAAGGTAGCATTAAGTTTTCTATGTATAATTATACCAATAATTCTAACTTCAACGTTACTAGATATCCAAATTGGACGTCCAATATACCAAGATCTATCTTATTCAATACACTTGCATCCGAAATAGTTAGAATTTGTAGAAAGTGCTCTGACTTTCTGGATTTCAAAAAGAGAATTTTTGAAATAGGAATGACTTGCTGGGAAAGAAATAATTTTATTAGAGCATTATATTATATCTTATCTTTCAAAATAGACCTTTTATTTTACGTAAATATGGATTTAGTACTAGTGTGCATTTGCCTCTTGTGCATGAGGTGAGGAATGCGTGGCCCATTACAACTAAGATTATATTGGCGGGAAATAATTTATTCAAATAGAATGAATCTTCGAAAGTACATCTGATAACAGTAAGACATGTTTGCTTCAATATCTCTTTACTGCGTTTCATCATATCTCTTATGCCTTCACATAAGACCAGATATGTTTTGGACACTTCCTTGGGAACTACTGATGAAAGTGTTTCGACACGGGGGCACCAAGGAAGGTCGCATATCTGGTCTAGTTCTTAGCCCCGAAATGTGCGCAAAAACATTTATAGGTTCTGTCTTTTCTTTGTATATTCTCTTTCTCTTTCCCTTTCCTTTTCTACCTTTAAAGGCTATATTGACACTTCGTTTTCATCTATGTATATATTCAGTTGCTTATCTTCCTTATGAAGACCGTACGTTTTATTCGTAGATAAATGTTATTGATAGCAATCATTTACGATTGAAACATCTATGTTGCTAGAGCCGCGGAAGAAACCACGGAGCTATGCCTGAGTACATGTTTTATAATTAGAAGCTGTGGCTCTCGTACATCAGTGAAACAATGGAACCAACATGGCGAGCATTGAGGACTATGAAATAACACGTATGCTAGATGCGACCAATTAAGGCAGAGGTTCGAGAAAACTGAACATTTCGGAGTCCGGATATGTTAGGTTGCTCACATTCCAAGTCTATTTTGCGAGCGCACAGCACACTGCCGCTGCCAAGAAAACCGTTCTCGAACTCGTGCTTGTAAGGCATTTTTTCACGCCACTCGGACAAGCTCGCGATTACCCTCCCACCGTTGGAGGGTTGAACCATAGTGCGCGGCGTACGGGCGTAAGTGACGTGCAGCGTACGCTCGGTATTTTTCATCATAGGAGCGTACGCCGCGCAGTCTGGGTCAACTCGGAAGCGGCATGCCGACTCCTTATAAGCATGTGGCTCCACCAACGGTTCCGCGTCTTCAACCTTGGCGTCTCTTGTTCTACTCGTCCAAATTTGAAATGAGGGGCCTTTTAAAAAGCTGGTTTTCGTCAATTTCGCGCTTTCTAAAGTGAGTTTTTGGCATCAGCGCGTCGGATTACCTCAGGTAAGCAAAGAAATTCAGGCCGATTATTTGCCAAGTCACTGCCTTCAAACATCACCGGCATAGTGGCATCCAAAATTGCAAACAATACAGTCTGAAGTAAGACGAAGTAATAACGTGTTCGAGAGCAACTGGGGCGACTGCATGCGAGATGCAGGCGAGACACTAGGTTGATGCGACTATTAAGCAAAGTTACCTAAAAGCAGGGAAATGTGTATTTTAACTACCATTTCTTCAATTAGATAAGAGGTGTGCCACAAAGATGAGTAGTAAAAAGGTTGACATACGGCTCCGTGCGGTTCCTGCCAATCGTGCCATAATTGACAAGGCCATTTTGCCTCCCCTTCTGCCAAATTCCTATCCTCAGCTGAAACTAAGCGTTAGAAGGCAACAGATGATCATTAGTTGTTAATTAATTAGCAACTCTAAGGGCCGCATGCACTAACCTTTTCGCGGGGAGGGGATTGCAGCTTAAAAGAAAGCTTTATATTTCGAAACTCCAGATACGTGAATTTCACGTTGTGTACCTATCCGTAAGTATTCGTACTACCCTTCACTATGAACATGTTGAACAGGAGCAAGAAGCTGTACGAACCGCATTTTCCAGCTTTTGTATGATCCCTGATGATCCCCGGCGCTTTTCTCTAAAGTCAATTTTCTTTCTCCGAAGTTAATGAAAACCTTCCAAAGTTGTACTGAACATCTAACACAACAGTGCTAAGCATGTTGCTGATGAGAACAAATGAGTTTTTGAAAAGTCGAATTTTTCGGCAAACCTCAAATTTCGACCTATGGATCATCGAAAATTTCATGACTTCAAAACATCATTTGTTCCTATCAGACACATGCTTAGCACTGTTATGTTAGATGTTCAGTACAACTTTGGAAGGTTTTCGTTAGCTTCGAAAGAAAATTGACTTTAAAGAAAAGCGCCGGGGATCATCAGGGATCATACAAAAGCTGGAAAATGCGGTTCGTACAAGTTCTCGCTCCTCTTCAACATGTTCATAGTGAAGGGTAGTACGAATACTTACGCATAGGTACACAACGTGAAATCCAGGTATCTGGAGTTTCGAAATATAGAGCTTTCTTTTAAGCTGCGATCCCCTCCCCGCGGGGAGGTTAGTGCATGCGGCCCTAAGTGTCCTACTGTAGTGAACTCATCTTTGGCCTCTCAAAACCGAAAGTGCAACAAGTTAATAATTTGGTGAAAGTCAGTATTTGATGAACCACTGTCTACCTACACGTTTCTATCTCTGTGTTTATCCCATTTAACAAATTTGATAGATAATCAAGGAGTGTAGTACAGTAAATAGTTATTATTCTCGTGATCGGCAATCTCTCTATCCTGTTAACCATCTTGTGTCTTCGACAATTTTTTATACAGAGATACACGGTGTAAATGTGTGCCATAACAAATTGAAGAAGCAGACAGGGAAAGGCGGAAATAATTTCAACTTTGCTGCTTGCGCGTCGTATCCAGGTGATAAAGCTTGTAGAGTTCTTAGATCAGAATCTTGGAAGAAGTTGGGGTTCATACTGGCGAGCATCAAGAGTGATAATAATAATAGCTGGGATGTAGATACTGATAGGGAAACAGCAAAATTTACTTAATACTAACGTATTTATACAACAGTATCGTAGAAACCTATATGTTCAAGTCGCATGATTTTGCGTACTAAAAACGCCAGTCATGCCTTTTGCATCAGTACGAGTGAGCACTATGAATTGTCCAATCCCAGCTTAAATGGAATCGCGGGCAACAATAAGTGGCAATTTGTTTCAGCGATGCTCACTTGTTCAACGTTTTCCTTTGAAACTTGTTTATCACGGATAACATTGCGAAAATTGATCGTGGTACCTCCGAATACAGTCTTAACAAAAAGTGGTTGTGACCAACAAATGCACATTCTATAGCTTGAACTAGGAAACAAGCAGTCGAAGTCAATAGATAGCGCTCCAATTGATTTTTTAATCGAATGTTTAGAATATCTCTTAATTTTTTTAGGAATGTCAAATCTATTAAAATGACAGGGGAGTGGATTGGAATTGGACACTGAGATGCTTTTGATACACTTCGTGCTTCCGAAGTTTACTCAACATGTGGTACTATATAATTATACAGGCGTTGAAACGTTAAATAAAAATTGATCGATTTTCTTTCTCACAACTCATCTATACTTTTTGCTTTAGTATAGTTTTGCATCTATCTGATTAGACCGTACAAGTTTTCAAGAAGTTCATATTAGAATTTATTGAACTTCACAGAGAGTTTTCAGAACCATTGGCTTTCATAGAATATAGAACGTTATATTAGGGTGATCGCTAAAAAATGGGGCAGCTTGATTTTTATTAGATTTTGAGAGTTTTTGTTTCTATCAACAATAAGCAGGCTGCAACGTATACGTCGCTTATATAAGCGACCTTTGCCTATTATTCTGGCAAAGCTCAACGCTCCTCTCCCACAACCCTATGCGTGACGTCCTGAAGAACTCGAACAAGCTTTGAACATCGCTCATTCTTGCGCAGCCATACCGTAAAGTTATAGAGCAATTGATACACCATTCGAAAGAGCTCTTCATGTTCTTTCAAACAGTTTAATGGACATACAGGTTTTTTCCCTATTTCTGGGTAAAAAAGCTAAATACCTGAAAAATCGCGATTTTTTGGCGCAACAAAAACCAATAAATCAAGTTTCAATCTGTATTTCCCGAAGATAGATAAAATGTGAGATAAGCTGCATATGGATGGATAGAGCGCAGAAAGTTTTTTCAGATGGTACCTATAAAACATGCGTTTACCTGCAAAGAATTGAATAGCACGTATCTTTGTTCTCAACGATGCTAATGGCCATATCTTCTGAATTTGAAAGTTGAGGCCAGCAACCCACCGTGGGTCTGGTCTGTACCCTCACGCATTGCAGCAGTAGTACCATGGGTGGTTTCGCATGTCTCACTGCGCAGATACTGCCCGAAGTTTATAATTTTTCAAAGTGACTAACTTTCCATTTCAGCCACTATAAAAATTATTGGTTATGTAAATGACCTTATATAGGTGTTTTCTGAAAGACAATAATTTGTTCTAACATCTGTCAAAATTGGGAAGTTTAATCACTTTTCTTTTTTGAGAAATCTACATTTAATTCTCTGAATGCCCCATTTTTTACTGATCACCCTAATATTTGGTGAATTAGTGACAAATTCATTAAACTACCATTACACATTGTTTGTGCGTTATTGGATCCTCCACTGGTGTGTATCGCTAAACCACAGCAGTTGAGGTGCCTGTTTAGTCACATCCAGACCATTCAGATATTTTGCTAATCCTTTGCACTTTCAATGAACTGCCTTAAAGTTCAACTACGAGGTAAGGAGCTGCAATAAAGTGCGGATTGCTAAACAAAGCAATAATGATGCAGGGCATGCGTTGAAAAGTGTGTGTATTTATAGAAAGGTATTTAAAGCTTTCCATTACAACTGTGAATCTCTGAGCGATCATTATTTTGGTTTATCAAAGAATTAGGTAGTTTCGAACGTTTCATGGTTAGTTGGCTTGCCTGAGTTTGTCTCGTTGCTTTATCAATTACCATTAGCGACTTGCGCGAAACTTCGCTTTCCGTAAGAGGGCAAAGCTGTTTGTTTACCACTTCTTTGATGGTTCAAATCTGGGTTTAACGCCCGAAGGCTTGGAGCGAAAAGAATAAATTTGTTGAAGTTCTGTATAATAACAATGCATCAGGACTCTCAAACGAGTCTCCTTACACGACTGCTGACGCCCCACCTCCTTTTAGAATTCCTACAATGTCAGTGCTGCTTACTTTAAATTGTGAATAAAACACGTCAGACCGCGAGTTGCGCGGCAAACAAGCATGCACTTTTGCTCTCAAATGAAATAAAGTGAAAGTAGCGGGATAAGTACTATATGCTGTGGGAAAACGCATTGTGTCATTGTTGTTGAAGCATAATTTACGAGTATATGATGGACCGACTAGCAAAAAAATCCAAAGTCCCATGAAATTGATTTATATTCGATTAGATATGAATAGAAATGTTTTCCGGCGGCAAAGTATTCTAAACACATGCGAAAATTTGGGATCTTTTGCAAAAATGTTAAGCCAGAACACAAAGCTTAAAAATTTCAGCTTTCAAATTCCCTTTCCATAATATTGCCCGCAATGCTGTTCGGACCATCACTTGAAAGAAAGCACACAACCAAAGTTAGCAAAGTTGTTGTTCAAGATGGTTATGTAAGAGTCTGGCTAATAATTGGTAATTCTATAATTCTTTGACTACTGGAGTTTTACTTAGCGTGGAGACACGGTGACGATTGAAGTCAAAGATGAAGAGATGAAGAAAGGTTGGATGCATGTCTTTACAACCGACTACAGAAACGTGCAATTCGAAATACTCCGATGCCCGATAACATCAAAAAGAAAAGCAACGAAGGTGAGAGCCCAAATTTATCAAGCGACGGTGTCACGTAACGGAATGCAAAAAAGCAGACCAAATCTGTTTATGATTTCTATTGTGATTTGAATTGCATTTCTACTTTCAATTTTTTCAGAGTCGCCTGAGATGTCCTGACAATATCACTCTTATAGTAAGTGATGTGAAAACTCGCGACAGTGGGTTATACTACAGAGTGAGATCTCGCACAAATCGCACTGGTCTGTACGATGGCCTACTAGTAAGTTTTTCAAAGTAGGTGTAAAGCTTGCTTTGTTACTTAAAGGGAAGGACCCTCGGTCGAAGTGGGGTTCCCACACGTATTACATATCATTGTGCTGGCCTTGGGGGCACTAATATCAAATCGTGTTCCTAAGCTGCTCAGTGATCTTCTGGAAAAAGTTACGAGTGATGGTTTCTCCAGGATGACCACGGATCGCTTAAATTAGTGGCTCCGAGAAATGTCAGTTGTGGAGGGATGGCCGAGTGGATAGCTGCGGAGAGTACAGAGGAAGTGGTAATACGAAATACTTACCAAACATTCTTGCATTTTTGCAAATTAATTAACGAGTGCCGAGGTTTCTCTGCCTTAGGGCCCTTTAAGGATACATAACAAACAATACAATCTACAAAATGGAAGAATGTTTGGGACATAAGTATCCCGAATTTTTTACCACTTCCTCCACAGTCCCTACAGTTATCCACTCGGCCATCCCTCCACAACTGACATCTTTCAGAGCCGCTAACTTAAGCGATCTGTGATCATCCTGGAAAAACTATCGCTCGTAACTTTTTCCAAAAGATCATTGAGCAGCTAAGGAACACGGATTTGTCCCACTATTAGTGCCCCAAAACCAGCACAATAATATGCATCACGTGTGGGAACCCCATTTCGACCGAGTTTCCTTCCCTTGTTAGAATCGATTCTGCTAAGAAAGAAGCGATATCAATCAACAAGGAAAATCCGCCTTTCTCACACAAAAGTTGCAGGCATTCTGCTGGGTCATGCACCAGATGCATACTACTTCAAAATTTTTCACTAAGACTTATGCAGATATCCTTGACTGAGTCTATGCATTGTCTCCTGATTAGCTGACATCACTTTGTTGTCCTAGAAGGATAGAGAGTAGGGGATTAGTTATTCCGAATACGAAAATTTGAGGTCACGGCTTGTAAAGGCGGCCCACACCATTAATCACTTTTTCTCATTATGCTTCTACGAAGTATTAGCTTTGAAAAAAAGGAGAGTCGCTTTTAATTTTATTGTCATGCCATGGTTACAGTTCAATACCAGAAACTTGCATGAAATATTATTCGATAGAGCAAAGCAAGCCCCATGAAATGGGCGTTGCTGCTTTTGCACAAAGTTTGTATCCATGTGAAGTTCGAAGTTGTGAAGTTGGAATCTAAAAGGTTTCAAATGACCGAAAAATCAAAGAATTCGCATCAAAAGCGTTTCTGCGATTCCCGAAATTACTCAGGGATGTACATCCTTATTAAACATTCATATGCGCAGTTGCCATAATTTTTCGTTGTCTTGACATCGAGAAATGGAAGTTTTCATGCTTTTCCCAAAGTGATGCTGATCTGTTCCCGCGTAGGTGGTTATACTGTTTAGCATGGGAAGTGCAGCCATAGATTTTCACCTTCACAAGGGTCAATTCTCGAGAAAAATCGAGATTAGCTTTTTTTTCTTCTGTTCTTCAAATCCAGTTGTATATTCCTCGAAAACTTACCTTCATAGAAGGCTGTCTACGGTAGTAATATCCAAGCTAATCAGTATATAACTACCTAAGCGGGAACAGCCCGCATCACTTTGGTAAAAGCATGAATTTCAATTTCTCGATGTTTAACCAAGGGAAAATTACAGCAACTATGCATATAATTGTTCGAAGGATGTATATCTCCGAGCAATTTGGTGGAATAAATATCTTGAACGAGGATACGAAATGTCTTGATTTTTTGGTCATTTGAAACCTTCTGGATCCCATCTTCGAACTTCACATGGATATAAACTTTGTGCAAAAGCAGTAACGCCATTTATTTTGTAGAGCTTGCTTTGCTCTATCGAATAGTATTTCATGCAAGTTTCTGGGATTTGAACTGTGGTCATGCCATGACGAGAAAACAAAAAGCGACACTTTTCTCTCCACATAGTTGTAATTGCATGTAGGAAGTAGAACTTCTCATGGAAACTCTTTGGTGGAATGTTGAAAACAAAGTCAATCATCTTTTTGCTCAAATTCCAATAAATGATCCAGTATCGTTGGCTCAATCCTTGTGCAGATCTCGTGAGTGGGTTGCTAAACTGTTATTTATCTACCGTTGAGACATGACAGAGCTTGTTTTGGATATCTATAAAACGTTAAATAGTAAATTTCGTTCAAAAACCTCAGTATGCCACAGGAAAACAGTCTTGGTTGCGCAACTTGTTTTCATTCTACAGGACGTTCAAAAATATAAGCAAGATCAAACCAATGCAACTGTACTTGTCGTTTGGCCCTTTACGCGAATGGAAGAAGAAGAAGAGAGAAGACGCGCGAAGGAGCGTGAAGAGCGCAGAATGTAAGCTTAACATCAGTGCTAAAATGAGTAAAATCTATTATTTCAGCCGAGAAGTAATGCTGTCTTACTGGTATAAGTTAGCTCAAAGAGCGAGAATGTATTATGAGTACTCTCAGAAACAAGGCGACGGGTGGCACTGCAAGTTTTCCACTTTATTTTTACCTGCAGAAAAGGGGTTCAAATAATTCAGAGTACTCCCTCCCTCATGTGCCAAACTCAAACAAAACGAGAATACGATCGACAACGAGTTTTAGCTTGATCATGTGCATTATTTCAACTATTTATTTTATCGCTTGTACCCAGTTTCTTATGCCGTGAGTTTGCACGAAGTTCTTTCACAGAGCACGCATGCTACCGTGACGGCGATAAAAAGTGAAGGAAATAACACTTGACAGAGCAAAGGAGGCTTTACGATTTTGAAGTCTGCACAGATCCAGGATCCAAGCGAAATTGTAAATGGGGCCCAGCGTGGTGATGAATGTCAAGCTGCGCTTATAAAACACTCGACCGCGTCCATATAAACATTGCGAGCAGGCTTTTACCTGTTTAATGGCCCAAGCACGACTTGCAAAGCGAAAGTTTCAAAATCAAAAATTCTTTGCATCAAATAGTGAATATTCGGTACTTTACGAACACAGATAGCGAATAGACATCAAATTTGGTACATAAACAGACAGAAAAAATGAGGAACAAACTACGGTAAGTTGGAGAAAGTTTTATGATTGAATGGGGTTTCGTACACTTTTTCAAAGAGACTCAGTATTGAAATGGAGAAACGACTTGTTAGCAAGGCATAGGTAACGGCAGGCACCAAAACCTAAAGCTGGTATATATCAAAGTTGTGTAGCGCAGTGGGGATATGTAATAGCTATGGAGTTACATGTAAAACTTAATTTGCATAACCAACTTTTTCGAATTCAGGGTGGCATTTGTCACTAATTTAATCGCATGATTTTTTCATAACTCCTGCACATATCCGTTCTACACCCAATGCTCACCTATATCGTAGGAATATGGTTTCGAAACTTTTCCTCTTCCTTTTGTCAGAACCCGAGGTAGTAGCAAGTACCAGTCAAAACTACGGTCAGAGTTACCAGCGCACTGCAGCCGCTTTCCCGAGCACTCGGCACTCAACGAGCTGGCACTGCTTGAAGTCGCGTTGTGACATCTTCGCGAAAAAATGTGCCGCGACTTCTTACCCGTATCCAGCAACCAGCGATCCTTGAAAAGGAAAACGCGTCCCTACAATGACGCCGGAAAGCGAACTATAAAATTTGGAAGTGTTCGTAACCCATTCTTCGCATCATCAATCTCGTGCCAAGATGCGATTACGAAAATCTAGGGCTACCAGGCACTCAAAGCCATTGGGCGGAAAGTGCGGCTGGTACTTTGCAGCTTAATTCTCTCGTACATCTTTCGTTTTGATCTATGTTTTGGAACAGGCCTATAACCTGTGTAGATCAATTGAGGAAACAGTTTTGGCATTGTCACTTTATCTTATTCCAACATGCCGAACAACGGACAACACGCAATCAACAATATACGACAACTGCAATGTGTCCGCTACTGTAGGGAATGTGGATCACGGTGTTAAAGGTGGAAGCAATCGAAGGAGATACAAGAAATAGGTATTAGAAGTCTTGGTATGGATTAAATGATACGACTGGAGTATCAGGGGTTTTGACTGTAAGTGAATTAATACGGTGGTCATGTTTGATCTTGTGGATAAGTGACTCTTTTTGATTTTGTTGATGAGCTAAACCGGTCGATGAATCTCATTGCGAAAGTTGGTGCTTAGTGGAATATTAGCTAGACCTCGAGAATGTAACAGGAAAACAAGAAGTAGATGGAAAAATTTGTTGAGTCACAGATAATAAATTCGTAAAATCCCTGCTTACTTATTTCTTCCTGCTATCTTTTAGCTTTTTGGAGCTCAAAATACGAAAAAAACAATTAATTGATAAAGCCCAATTTAGCGGAAGTAGCTCAACGGAAATAGTTCGCCCCAAGCTCAGGTTTCCGAAATGGCTCAGATTCCATAATTCTTTCCAATAGGCGGTCATAACGAAACTGCTAGGCAAGGAACGCCAAGAATCACTAGCGCCAATCGATGATTTTTGGTGAGAAGCTTACAATTAGTAACAGCTACCCCGTCCTAAGTTTTATGGTTTATCAATTTATTCATTCAAATATGCACTCTGGCTGCACCAGAAGCAAACGAATTGAATAAGAGATAATCAGTTGCTGATAATACACTAGTACATTTCCATTCCCTACTAGCTCTTGATGCAACCTCAAAGGCAGCGTTCGGACAAAATTTCGAATGGAATTTTTTTCGCTTACCTGGGTTTATTCCTCCCGCTGATTCTGAAAATGCAGCTTGGAAGACACGAAAATGCCGAAAACGGGCTTTTCCAGAAGCTTCTAATTTGAATTTTGTCGCCTGCCTCCAAGGTTAAGACTGACCCTTTGTGGGACCCTACGTCTTGACTGTGTGCGGTATGCGCACTCTGGCTTATCGAACTAACTCGTTCCGGTAGCCGGAGCGTTCCAGTGCCGCTTCCGAAACGGATTTCTCGCTTCAGAAGCAAATTGGTGCATTGCCAACTGGACAAGAGCCTTACCAGGACGGGCTCCCCTGTACTCTACATTTTCCTATTTGACCGGACGCTGCCTGCGTGACAGATGCGGACTCTAACGGTCGGACATACAGATGATTAGCATAGGGGAATGCTACCGCCCTAAGAGTAGTATAAGCTTCGAGGGCGTCCAAGACAAGCCTGGTTCACGTTAGGTATTCATCAACCTAACAGACCAGCCAGCCAGATACACCTGTATAGCAATTCAAGCAGAACTAGAACTTTAAAGACACACTGCATTTGAATGATGTAGAAACTCAACTCACGAAGGGCAATTGGAATATGACAGGTTGAAGGAAACACTAGCAAAAATTAGTAACAGAAACATCAAACAAAAAAACTAGTGTACAATAATACCAGTAATCACATCCTAAACGGCCAGTGCGACTAGCGGAGAGGAGAGCTACCGGCAGTCTGAAAAAGACAAGAAGGAAAAAGGGGACAGTTTTTAACTTTCTGATTCTTCAACTTGCAATAGATTCATTTCATTTATCTTGCGCTTGAGAACGACTATGCTCTGTGCTGACAAAACGAAAGGAGGCAATTTGTTAAACCATCTGGATATTCTGTAAAAAAGGCTGTTGAATATCAAAAGAAAGCGTTTGTTTTTGATTGAATAATGAATGTTTAACCCACCCATCCTGCAACTTGGTCTGAAAATTTCAGTATTTGCTTGCATTAAGTCTGAGTTCTTTACGTATAAGGCGGAAGGGGAAAATTAGATCAAGGTGTATTCTTCTGTGCTCCAAACTTTTCATTGCCAGGTATTTAAGACAATCTTCATATAATGGCAATTCAGTGAAAGCAAACTTTCTAGAACATCTCAAAAACAGAATGCGAGTAAATATTTGCTGAGCCTTTTTTTTTCTAAAAAAGGAGTCCAAATCACAGAACAATATTCGAGATAAAGCAACACATACGGTTTAAAGAGCCTTTTAAGTATTTAAGTATTGCTGGGTTATCTGTATACTGATCGAAGTATAGTAAATAAGGCTGAATAAGCCTTGTTTACGGCATAGTCACTATGTTCGAAAAACTTTAATTTAGAATCAATTAGAACACATAAATCCTTGGCAATGCAACCCTTCTTCAGAAGAATTCCGTTGATTTCATAATCAGGTTGTTCCTCGTCACAAAATGCATAACAAAACATTTCTCCGAATACAATGGAATATTGAAGCTTGAAGCCCAGTATGCCAGTCGATCCAACGATCTCTTCATTGCAGCCTGAACTTCATGCCATTATCTTTGTCCTAGACCCCGTATGTTTTGACATCGTCTGCATACATCTGAATCGTAATGAGCAGACGTTTTCAAAATAGACTGGACCTCGGCGGTGTACAACAGGAAAAGCAATGGAGAAAGTTCTCCTCTTTGTGGAACGCAGATATGTCTATTTGAAAACTGATGTCCTATTAGGGTGATCACTAAAAAAAATGGGACAGCTCAATTTTTGTCAAATTTTGAGATTTTTTGTTTCGATCGACGACAAGCAGGCTGCAACGTAAACGTCGCTTATATAAGCGACCTTCGCCTATTATTCTGGCAAAGCGTCAACCCTCCTCTTCTACAACCCTATGCGTGGCGCCCTGAAGAACTCGAACAAGGTTTTTTGAACATCGCTCATTCTTGCGCTGTCATACCGTAAAGTTATAGAGCAATTGATACACCATTCGAAAGAGCTCTTCATGCTCTTTCAAACAATAATGTAAACATACAAAACTTCTTTTTATTTCTGGATAAAAAAGCGAAGTACCTGAAAAATCGCGATTTTTTGGCGCAAGAAAAACCAATAAATCAAGTTTCAATCTGTATTTTCTGAAGATAGAAAAATATGAGGTAACCTGCATATGGATGGATAGAGCGTAAAAAGCTCTTTCAGATGGCACCTATAAAGCATGCGTTTACCTGCAAAAAATTGAATAGCACCTATCTTTGCTCTCAACGATGCTAATGGCCATATCTCCTGGATTTGAAAGTTGAGGCCAGCAATCCACCGTGAGTCTGGTGACTGTACACTCACGCATTGCAGCAGTAGTACTATGAGTGGTTTCGCATGTCTCACTGCGCAGATACTGCCCGAAGTTTATAATTTGTCAAAGTGACTAACTTTGCATTTCAGCTAGTATAAAAATTATTAGATATGTAAATGATTTTAGGTATTTTCTGAAAGAGAATAATTTATTCTAACATCTTTCAAAATTGGAAAGTTTAATCACTTTTCTTTTTTGAGAAATCTACCTTTATTCTCTAGGTGCCCCATTTTTTACCGATCACCCTAATACTTTGACTGTCAACCCTGTTGCTCAAGTAAGATAATTAATAAGGGAAGGATACTTGGTGGCCGTGGCGTTTTGGAATGAAACGTACACCACTAAATGCAAATTAAGGCGCTGATTCCAGATTCCAGATCTGCTTTCGGTATCTGCTGTGCGCTTT
Organism: Cylicocyclus nassatus; assembly: GCA_958299035.1. Taxonomy (NCBI): domain Eukaryota; kingdom Metazoa; phylum Nematoda; class Chromadorea; order Rhabditida; family Strongylidae; genus Cylicocyclus; species Cylicocyclus nassatus. Next base: position 80,421,278 of record CATQJL010000223.1, read on the forward strand.
ACCGAAGGATTTTGAACATTTTTTGCCACGAAAATTTGCCTACTTCGAATTATTAAAGAAAGAAGCTGAGCTAAAAATGCAACAGTGTGCTCAATTTCGCTGTTTTTATCTGTGATTTTTTTCGCAATAAAACCGCTTGTAGCTTCGTCCACAGAAGCGAGAAGCAGATAAAAAAGACGGATTTGAAGTCAGCGTTTTATACTGCATCGAATGGTATACAGCTTGTTTGGTTTGGCCACTTCGACTTCTGACCATTCCCTTGTAAGCAAAAAACGCCAAAAATCTATGAATCGATAGTGCCGACGATAATTTTTGGTGAAAAAGCTTAGTGAAACCCCTGCCCCGCCCCATAATTTATGTGTGCAAAGTTTCGTCCTAATTCCATGTTTTTACCATTTTAGGCCGGCCATAAAAAGGCTAATCCAAATATTTTACGAATGCTGATTTTCCGAAGTTAGGCAGAAACTGCAAAAAATTCCTGAACCGTTAGAGACAACTGGTATGTTTTGAACAAAGTGGCTTATTAACCCACGCCTCATCTCAATTATACCTGGCAAATTTGGTTCACATTTTGTAATTCCTTCCATTCATTTTGGGCGAGCATTGTAGATTTTTCAGGCGAAAAATGCAAAATTTCAAAATCGATAAGGGCCGCCGGTATGTCACGAACAAAATGGCTTATGACACACTTTCCACTCCAATTATGTCCAATTCATCCAGATTGCATGGCTTCTTCTATGTTTCTTTCTAAGATGAAAAAGTACCTACTAGGACAAATATTATATAAAAATCAATCATTTGCACCTCGTATCATATCAAAAAAAATCTGATTTGGTACCGCATACTCATACTGGACATACATATGTGCATTTGCTGCATTTCTTTGAGGACTAACTGAAAGTTAAAAACTGACGTGATTTTGCCTAAGTATGCAGGACTGTTTTAGCATAATCAATCCTGAATATGAATTATTAATACAAGCATAGAATTTAGCCTTTTAAAGGAAAATCAAAGTTAGCGAGGAAAACTGGATTAACATCGCAATAACCAAGGAGGAATTACACCAAGTATATTAATTGTCTGAGTGAAGAGTACATGCAGGAGCAAACTGGAAGTCTCGATCTTTTGGACGAAGATTTGAGTTTTTGGGTACTATGTCAATTCTTTTTTTCGGGTTGATATTTTGGCTCAGAACGACACGTGGATCAAATTTGTACCTATCTTAAAGGGACATCTTGTGGAGCTGCCTTTCTCTATCCTATTTTTTTTTACTTTACTAGCATGTTATGCAACAGGACCTTCGTACTATATTATCAATTGTGGAGATAGTCAAACAATAAAATGCAATCGATTTAAACGTTGGATTCACTTGGTATGTCTTTGTACATTGACACACAGAACATCCTATGCGAAGTGTAACATAGACAAAATTTAGACATACATGCACTTGCATCTTCCACTCTGAAGATGCCAGATTTGTATCTCTTGGAAACTAGCGTACATACAAGGATGTAGTTCATTTCATTTACAGAGGTTCCATACAAACTGTAAACTATACAAATATGATTGTGGAGCCCAGACTGCCTCTGCCATTTGACAACTATCCTTCTTTTCTTAATTTTTGGCCACCAAAAAATTACTGTAATAGTGGGGGATCATGCAGCGTATTTGAGATGAGTGTGAACGTTGGTTCAATTGGATGTTTCTGGGCTGTGACTTCTTCAGCTGAATCATGTTTTATTCAAAGTTTCTCAATTAGAGCATGCTCTACTGTCAAATAGCAACCTGGGACCGCTATAGAAAAATAGTATTTTCTGAGACAGAGCAGAAATGTGGACCCCTAAAACAAAAGCATTGATACATAGTGGATTGATAGCTAATTGAGTAGGATTCCACTAACGTACTAAACTAGATCATACTAGTAACGAGCTGTCTAATATCAATCGCTCACACTTGATAGATGTTTATTTCTACCACTTCCATTTCAAATCTTACTCTCGTCTAAAACAAGTATTCTTCGGGGTCAAGTCAGCTAGCTTTTACCGCTCGCTAGCGCCCAAAAACAGAGTCTTGATAAATTTTAGAGGAAGCAAGATTTTAGAGAATGGGCAAAGCTCTTTTTCCTTCGGCTTTGCTGATCTGTATAATCATAAGTCTACGTCATTATAGTAATCATGGTAGGGGCTTCGGTATTTGTCTTGCGTTACATATGCATAACACTCCTTCCTTCTTTGAATGAGGATTGATTGATGTTTTGTCTTTTCTTTTGTGTCCAGGTTTTTTGTTCGATTTCGGTCTTTTATTGCTGCACCATGAGTATATATTAGGTCGTTCCGAAAGTTCTTTTCGTTTTTTCAACCTATCATAAAAACACGAGGAATGAAGTTAGGGAAACGCTTTGGGAACTATACGACGCAGCTTTTCTTCCTCTTTCTAGCAGTCATACTCTCATGTCGCTTGCTCTTGTGATCAGTGAGATAATGTCTGAAATTTCGAACCCATGGATTTCACGGTGTCCAACTTTGGCAATTTTTCACGATCTTCTATTTTGACTTTTGGAAAAGCTTCAATAGCATTCAGATAGAGTAAACAAAGTGCAATCTAATGAAATCTTTTGGCAACTTCAACTGGCTTCTTAGTATTTTTTGAGATAATTTTTCCAGAAGTCTTCACTTTTTCGAAGTCACAAAAAACAAAAACGCTCCGAACATTAACAAATCTTCGGATTTCGACACTTTCAAAACTCGTTTATGATTGTCCACTATTTTTACAAAGTAACTCAGTGTTTATCGCTTTGAAAAATAAGACTTCGCTTTTCGCGTGTACACCCTTAGGCGGGTTCAAATTCAAGAATTATGGAAATTTTATCGTTAAAAACTCCCACAAATTGGGAAGAAAATTACTCAGTAGAAAGAAGAGGAAAAGCTGCATCGAATGACACCTTAGTTGTGCGCTCTTTTATGTTCTATGATTCTTGGCATCACCAAAAGTGGAATTTGATAGCATCAGGAAAAAATTCCAAAGAATTTTTAAGGCTAACTATAGGCGCCGAAAAATTGCATTGAATCCCACTTTGTTTGCTTTATCTGACTGCTATCAAAGCTTCTCCAAAAGTCAAGAAAGAAGATCGTGAAAAATTGCCAAAGTTGGATACCGCGAAAACCATGGGTTTGAAATTTCAGACATTATCTCAGTGATCACAAGGGTAACCGACATGGGAATATGACAGGTAGAAAGAGGAAGGAACGCTGCGTCGGATAGTGCTTGAAGCGTTTTCCTAACTTCATTGCTCGTGTTTTTATGATAGGTTGAAAAAACGGAAAGAACTTTCGGAACGACCTAATATATATGTAAATAAAAAATATCCAGACGAGTACGTTCCAAGTTCCAACGTCAAATTTACCTTCAACATAGAGTAAAAAATTTCTTTTTTATTTTCATTTGTACCGCAGCAGCTAATCAGTTTTGATGATGAGCTATAAACTAGAGTGATACATTTTCGATTCTTCGCGCAACATCTAGAGTTTTATTGAAATCTTTTTCAAGGACTCATAGCGGTCAAGATGTCTTCATCATTTCAAGGTTGTGAGAGTGATCACTTGTACAGCCTACCGTATACACGTCATTCGGAATCTGAATACCTAAAAATTGATGATGAGTGCTAAATGAAATAGAAACAGGAAGATTGCTGAAAACGTTGGGTAATGCTTTTTTCAAAAGAAACAATTACGCCGTATAAATGTTTGTAACTTTCAGTATATTTTGCAGTTTATTGCTTAATTATTTGCCCACTCTAACGACTGACTTCAAATTGGATAAATGATGCGAGGGGGAGGGGGACATCACAATGTACAGCATCACTCCTTCGAGTGGAGTCGAGCTGTTGGAATGTTGTTCTCAGAGTGAGCGGGTTTTTGTTTTACCAGAGTAATTCTTTCGAAATCTATTTTTTTGTTGTTCTGTACATTTGCTGAAATCTTCATAACTAATAGAGCTAGCATAATAAAATTGCACACGGCGCAGTAAAACTCATGACTGTAGGTTGTTTTGTTCACTTTTAAAAAAAAACTTTGTGATACAAGTACTAAGAGGCGCTGTAGTACTCTTAGAAGCCTAGAAAGTCAGATATAAACAGTTGCTCTCATAAGTCTATAATGGAAGACCTGGTTTCCGGAATAGCTAATGCTGGACATAGCTGAAAGAACAGTATGTTGTTTACAAAAATACAGCTTGAAAATAAACAAATATTTAAAAGCTTTCTCATCAAACCCATTGCTTTTTGTTGTTGAGATTATTGCTTGCTGTATACTCATAGCCATCACTTCTCTAATTCAAAAACACGTAAAGATTTTGCTCTTGCGCAAATTAGGCCTTAGGGAGAAAGCATATCTAGATTATTTGGTCGGTATGAATAATTACATTGTTGACATCAGTCATAACAGTACGTTCTAACTACTGCAAAGTATGCAAAAATAATGCGCTTCGTCTCGCAAAAAACTTAATAAAAACTGAAAAGAATGCAGTAACGCCTCCTCATAGTTTACAATCATTTCGCGTTCTCATTTCAGGTCAAAGCAAAGCAATGCTATAAAAACCCATGATGATCACCAGCACACATCCAGCATCATGTTTGAAGAGAAACTCGTCATCGGTGTAGCTTCGACCTGCTCCACCCTAGCGATCGTCGCCTGTTTGATCGTCGTACCTTCGCTGTACAACACGATCAACGAGATCCATGACGAGGTTCTCGATGGCGTCGCCGTGTTCCGTGTAGAGACCGACTCCGCATGGGCCCAAATGATGGATTTCCAAGTCACTGTTGCTCCACCAACCAAGCCTCGTGAGAACCCCTTCAACTCCATCTTCCGTTCAAAGAAGCAGGCCCTTCCATCATACTGCCAGTGCACAACTCCCACCGTCAACTGCCCACCAGGACCTCCGGGACCACCAGGACAGCCAGGACAGCCCGGTACGTTGTTTAAGAGATTCATTTCTTGGTATCACGAATCTATGGTGCTAATATTTTAGGACAACCCGGAAACCCAGGACCACCAGGACCAGACAACACCGTCACATACGCTCCCATCAGATGCCCAGGATCAAACACTGGATGCATCACCTGCCCACCAGGACCACCAGGACCACCTGGACCAGATGGACAGCCTGGACAGCCCGGACCTGCTGGACAGCCAGGAAACCCCGGAGGCCCAGGAAACGATGGTCAACCTGGACCAGTTGGACCACCTGGAGATGCTGGAGCACCAGGAAACCCAGGACAAGACGGACAGCCAGGAAACCCAGGACAAGACGGAACCAGTGGATCAGGAACTCCCGGAGGCCCAGGACCAGCTGGACCACAGGGATCACCAGGACAAAATGGAGGCCCAGGACAGCCTGGACAACCCGGAAACCAAGGACCACCCGGACCACCTGGACAGCCTGGAGCTCCTGGTAACCCTGGACCAGACGGACAGCCTGGACAGCCCGGAAACCCAGGACAGCCCGGACAAGACGCTGCTTACTGCCCTTGCCCACCTCGCTCTGCAGCTGCTGCCCGCAAGAAGGTGGTGGTTGCAAAGATGGCCAAGCACTAAACAATGGTCAATATTTTCGTAGACATCTGTGAATGTGTTCAGTCATAGTCATTCACAGATAATAAACCATTCAGCATTGATTATGAGTTCTCTCACTTGTAACATCAGCCATGACTTATTGACAAAGTCGTAAACGCAAAAGGTTATTTCGACAAGATTCTCCCTGACAAATGTTTTGACAACTCGGACAAAACTGTGCAAAAAACTCAAATACGCTTATCACTGCAATTCACTTATCACATCAGTTCTACACGCTGTGTAATCTTGCTCGAGAAGCAAATTTGCACAAATGTCTTCACTAGAAAAGGAAAACGCTCCTCTGTTCGACAATACAGAGCAGCTAGCAAAGAAATTTGTATGAAGCTTTTGAATGGCAAATGTGATACGCATATCGAAGGTGCCAGACTTGGACAATGAGCATGTCTTTAGGCAAAACTTTCAGTTTTCTTTGTGCAGTTGTTGGGCCTTCATCCTTTATTCCGATTTTTCACCTTCTTCAAAGTTCATTAAATGAGAAGCAAATAATGATTTCCTCTAGATGTCCTCTCGCTTTCAGGAAAATCCCGAATTGCGTTTGTCTCCTTTAGGCTCTTGTTTCTTTGCAGAGGGAAGAAACAGTGATTGTTTTCCCAAAGACTGCCCTAAAGGATGATGAGCAATGGTTCCTGAAATTTATGTTCATCCAAGGTTTAATTAATTTGCCTAGTTTCGATGGTTAAATCTTTGTAAGAATAGCTCAACTAAGCCCTTTGTATTTTTGGTAAAGCACTTGGTTTTGGTCCAAAATAGATTTTCATCAATCCCGGACATACAGTGCGTCCAAAAAATGTCCCTAGTGTTCGATTTAGGATATATCTGGGGTTGAGGGGATATTATGTCATTGGGACTTCGCACCTAGTCTTCGCACCTATCTCACACCTACTTCGCAACTCTCCACCCACGTAGTGAATCAGATTCTCCTAAAACTGGGAGAAGAGGGTACGTTTCATGACATCCTGATCATCTCGACCTTTTAGCGGTATGCCAGGACGCTAATTACGATCAGTTTCCATTACAATAGAATGGAAAATCTTGGTTACAAAATATACAAGGTAAATATTTATAAGGCACTTGACTGAATTCACTTGATTGATTTTAAACATTTTTTGAGCAAAATTGTAAATATTTTTCTTATGTCTTATGCTAAAAGATTGGATAAACAGCATGTAGTATCATGCAAAGAAAACGAATACCTATTTTCCGAAATATAAGGCTCACCCATGTATAAGGCCTAGGCCTCACGCGATTACCCATGTATAAGGCCTAGGCCTCACGCGATTTTAGTCGCTGCGCGATCTACCACTGCTAGAACTCTTCATAGCTGGTCGTAAACGCACTTTACTTGGGCCAGACTTGCTGCGCCCGGCACAACTTACGAGATCTATGCGCTCGTGCGTCTGAGAACCGCGGATGCTTAATCTGTAAACATCTAACAAACTGCCAAGTCGCCGGGATGTGATGATTTCGCGAAATCGCGGGAGGTAGGCCTTGGGCCTGAGGCGCACCTGCCGCGCGAATATTAACGCGAAAGGTGCGCCGTAGGATTGTGCTTAATGTGGGCCATAGTTTGGAGGTCTACTTATCTAAGCTTTACCTGTATAGATTGCTGAATGGACGTTTCAGAGTTTTCAACATGTCAGTGCTAATTAATTTTGGATAAATTCAACGACGACTTATAATGGACGTGCACGTAAATCATCTCTATGATAGCTCAATTGGAGGTCATCGCAGTACGAGTGTTCTACAGGGTGGCCGAAAAGTATGGGCGCCATGTATGATCGTGCCCCATCGTTTGTTGGTTGGCGCAAAGAAAATTATTTTGGCTTCATAGTTTACAACAAGCGGTCGCCTAATTACCAAGAAATTATGAAGGTGTGCCCTCACCACGGAGTCGTTGCCCGCTTGGCTGAACGCGGCGAGTCCACGGCAGCTATGCCAAGGAAGCTACATACGCCTTCTAGGACGGTCCAGAAAACTATCAAACAATGGAAAGAAAAAGGAAATGTTGCTCTAAAGCCGAAAACTAATCGTCCACGAACGGTGAACTTCAGAAGAGTTCGAGGAATTATCAGAAAAAGGATTTGCAGGTACGACAAGGTCAGCCTGAACGGCATCGCGAAAAGCCTGAACATAGCACGTTCGTCGGTCCAAGTATTATGAAAGATGAATTGGGACTTCGCAGCCACCAAATGCTCACTGGACACCAACTGACCAGTGCAGGAGAAGCGAGTCGTTTGGAAAAATGCAGGAAACTGTTGGAATTTTTTGAGGTGCGCCGCCTTGAGGATGTCCTGCTTACGGATGAGGAAATGTTTGCCACTGAAGGGTGTTGGAATCCTCAGAATGACCGTCAGCTCTTCAGTCCGAAGGTTAAAAAGTCACGAAAGCGGAAAATTACCAAAAAGTCACTTTTCCTCCCAGTCAGATGGTCTGGGCAGAAATCTCAGCAAATTGGAAGACGCCGCTTGTTTTCATGCCGAAAAATGTCAACATCAACGCCACTTTGTACCAAAATGAAGTTTCAGAAAAGCCCTTTCGTGGAAAAGAAATCATCCACAAATGATATTCCAGCAAGACTGGGCACCGGAGCGTTTAGCGATTTCGACACTAAGGTGTTTTTCAGCTAATCTACATGAATACCTGCCCAAGGATCTTTGGCCGCCCAACAGTTCAGACTTGAACCCGATAGACTTCTTCGCGTGGAGTATGCTTGAGAACAGTCTGGAGGGAAAGAATATTACAAGTCTGGAGCACCTGCGCAACGAATTGGAAGGTTCTTGGGCGAAGATTGATACCGATTACCTGTGCGGCACGGCCGCCTTGAAGACAAGACTCCGGGCCTGCTTTAGGGTCAGAGGAGTCCATTTCGAATAACTCCTTGGGATGTCAATATTCAAGCTTCACTTGTGACAGAGACATAATAAAAATCAGTATTTAATGTTTAATGACAGATTTACATTTGTGGATGTAACGCCCATACTTTTCGGCCACCCTGTAGTTTTCTGTTTTGCAGAATATGAAGATCAAAGCGCAGCTTGATTTACAATTTACAAAGCAATTCACAAAGGATTGACCACAAAAGATTCAACAAAGGGCAAGGGCACAAAAGTGTAGCGAAAAATTAATATCGCTGCTTTTGCGAATTCGAACGTCGCGCATCGCCTGCGTCATCGCGAATCTGCCCGCGCGGGTCACAGAAATGCGTCTTATGTTCCGGAAAATAGGTCTTTTCGACTCAGGAATTAGTGAGAGATTTCATAAGGAGAATTTGTCATTGCTACGAATTTTGGGCTGAGTTTTAGCCTGTTTTTATGTGAGAATGAAGTTGAAGCCAAGGCAAGGAAGGCATTTGATTTAGCATTTCATATTTCTCGCAACTGCATGCTCCCTATATCAAAAGGACTCTATTCGGGAAGCCAGCGACTACCAAATTTGCTATAGGACCTTTTATTAAATCGTTGCCAAAACATCAGGATGGTATGGAGCAATCGTGTCTAGTTCTCACAGTACTTAAGACCAGACGCTTTCCAAACGGCCTGTATATGCTTAGTCATTGTTTTCATGCATTTTCATCAATCGAACTTGATGTGCTTGTATGGACTCATCTACAATTGCTCATTACTCGTATGCAGGATAACTCATTGAGTACTCTTTCAGGCCTAAGGCATACTTCAGACGCTTTCTAAACGGCCCGTATATGCTTAGTCCTCAGTCGTCTTCAGCAACCCTGTAGTTACGATTTTCGATCGCTGCGACTAGACTGCCTGGGCGTTCACTGCGTGAAAATTGCTCTCGTTTGATTACCGGACATATCCAAAGCGATTTCGTAGACGCTCACACACCACACCGTATTATACGCCTTTCGAAAAATTCGCGCTAAATTGTCTAGAGTGCATTTATTCAAGGAAATACGAACAGAATGTGGCGCCATATGCTTCCAGAAAACATTACATCGAGGAAGAATATGGATTCACACTTATCCTAGTATTTACCAACGTTTTTCTACCGGCGCAAATTAGCACCTGCATAAAATCGATTACTAATTCATGAATTTTTGAGTTCATTCTTTCAATCATTGGTAGGTACATACCTTACTTCGTTGCAATAAGGCCATGCTTTCGGCTCTGCAAAAAGCTCTGTGTAGGCATATTTCAACAACGGTTGCTGCGCGAGCTCTTGTATGCCATTCTGCAAACGAATACACATATATGCCTGAGCAACCGAGATTGCATATCTATTCTGCTTCAGAAATTATAGCAAGAACATTCGAGATTCGGTCACCCTTTACTTATTTGTAAACAAGAACAGAAGAAGATTAGTGCATTGCGAGAAAAGTAAATGGTAACACAGACGGTGAGGTGACATATGGGGAGCATTCTATACTATGTATTTCGCATGTGTTGTTTTCAATGACAAATAGTATGGAATGTTCGATGAACATCCTTCTCTCATGCAGAGAGGAGGCGCTTGTATGAAATGGTATAGTTTTAAGGGATTTGCATTTGCAAGAAGATACAAAACATCTCACAAAAAGAAGCCATTCGAGCTTCGCCAATCGCTGGTACAGACCTAGCGACGGCGACATCGCTGGGTTTCAGCGAAGTCGCAACGATATCCCCGCTGAGGGTATGCCCGCCCAAAAAGGGCCTAAAACATACCTTCCTGCGATTCGTCGCAGCTCCAATATAATACAGACGCGGCGCGTCCATACAGATGGGCGCGCATGCGCTGCATACTTGGAACATGTGTCCGGGTTGGAAATCGCGACGCGACTGGAATCTAAGGAGGTATGCCTTGGGCCTTTGGCCATGGGCCTACCTCACGCGATTCCGTCGCGATTTAGCAAAACTCCAATTGTTCATGACCCATCTTAAGGTATTCTTAAATGTACGAAAGATAGGGTATTCTATTAACCTACAGTCATACATGCTGGGCATTTGTGGTCTGCCAGTATTGAATTGAAAGACATCTAGCAAATTGCCAGATCGTTGCAACCACGTGAAGTATGCCCACGGCCTTACTCTGCCTATTATGTTTATACAATTGCTTGTTTCAAGTTGACTACGATCCAATCACTCAGTTTCATTCAATTTATACCAGATAGGTAAGCTTTGGCGTCTACTCTTCTCCTTGGATGAAGCTTCAGGCGACGAAGGCGCCTTAGTCAAACAATGCAATGTAACTAAGATTTGGAGAGAAAGTCAAAGTGTTATAGTGGAGAAGAAAAAGCATAGCACAGCATAGCACCGCACATGCCTGAGAAGCTAAGAAAATATGTAGTTGACACCTTCTTTGTAGTTTTCCCATATGCTTATGTTCTATTCAAACTTGCACTTTCAAAGAGAAAGTGAAAGCAAGTAAAATCAATCAATGAGACAGAAACGTAAGGCATATGAATTGATCTTAAGGGGATTAGTTTGTGCACATTTCTTTTTTGTGTAAGATATTGGTGCCCCTCCTCCGCTTCGCAGAGACTCGCACCTGTTTTAATCTCCGTATGTTTTTCTCGTGCTCACATAATGATGACTCTCCATACTAGGAATTTACTTTGTTTCAACTTGACAGTCACTGCTAGAACAATAACCATTGCGCGCTACACCTCTAATCAAAAATTTTTCATTTGAGTAGAAACGCGAAATATTGACGATCTTTTTATAACTATTTTTCGCAAAAAGTACAAGTTTTTTTTTGATAGCTGAGGTTGAAGCCCATAGCTTGAAAACTTACTTGTCAGACAAAACCATGACTTTCCAAAAAGTTCAGTCACCGATTCAGTTTTGCGATCTGAGAGCTGCATGGATCGTGATCATTTTTGAGATCCGCCCTTAGTATCGGCTCATTTGCATGATGGACATACATACTTGTAGCGTACGTCATGCAAATATTTGGCGCGGGAATTCGTCTGCAACTCGCTGTGTAAATCTGTGAGAGACGAACATACACACACGCGCAAAAAACAGACTTATGAGCTTTATTATAAGTAATGTACAACAATTGAGAGTAGTAGTAGACTCGGAATACAGTTTTTGCTGAACAGATTATGCTAATCTCTTACGATATCCACGTCGAGAAGTCCCATTTTACGCAATTTTAGTATGAGAGGAGATTCTCTAAAATCAAAGTCTTCAGGAATCTTCAAAGAATCAAATTTATTTTCTGCAAAAAAGTAGTAAGAAAAAGAAGAAATCTTACAGTGCCAATCGTCGTATTGATTTTTCAGGTACTTCTGATACATCCTTACCCTTTCCGCCAACTTATACGCTTCAGAAAGCATTTTCGCTCGGCTGTGGTGGCACGATTTTGTTACCACAAGAATGGAATAAAAGCCTTGCTTACAGTCTTTGCTCTTCGCGCTCTTTCGTACGGCGAAGATCTTCTTTTTCTTCTTCCCTTGTAAAAGGCCAAACGATCAGAACAATTGCATTGGTTTCCTTCTCCACATACTTGTGAATTGCCTGAAGAACACCACATTGCACAAAAAATTTTATTATCGAACGACCAGTCATGCTTCAACGTTGAAGAATAACGCTGAGTGCAAATTCACACGATACCTCGCAGGCTTCACTCAGCGAGAGCGCGGAAACCGTCAATTCTTGATTATTTTTATCAAAATAGAAAAAAGTGGAATATAGCAACCATTTCTACCAGGAAGATGTGACTAATGTCATTGGCACATCCATTTTTGTAAAAGAATGAAAACTATGGCCCTACCTAATGTCATTTTCCTATGATATTAAGTTGATGCTAAAATAATGGCCGATTTTCCAAGACTTTTTTCAAGGTAACTTTTTTCCATCAGAATATCTTCTTTGAAATACATGTGCCATACCACTGATAAGCTGTTCACATGCTCCATCCAATGTGGTCAATGCGGCTTCCACACTCATCTGTTATAAAGTTACTGAACTTTGAATGATCGCATCCAAATTCAGAATTTAGCATTCACTTTTTTGGTCAGAATTCAAGAGCGCATGAGCGGCGCTTCTTCAGAAATTTAGCTATTGTATGTAATAGAAGTTGTCTATATTATGCATGCTTGACTGTATTTTTTGAAGTTATCCAAACTGAGATATCGGAGTCTCGACATCAGCCGTCATTTTATAACCCATAAAATTCTTTTGAAGTTTAAGATGTGATGTAAATGAATCTGCGCTATAGTGCGAAAGTCTGCTGCTTCTGATGGTTTTTACCGCACTACAAATTTGGACTTTTTAGAAAGTTATAGCACGTCAAATTGAGAATTCCCAAAACAGCCATTATTTTTGCATCAACCTAATAGTATGTTAAGACCACGCTTTCCCCTGCTTAGATAACCTCCTGCTCGATTGTTCCCATCAATGACCTAACGTCAGCACCAGTAATATAAGCGGCGTTCATTTCGGTAAGGAGTATGTGGGAATGACTCCTCCATACACATCTGAACCCGAACTATTGCCATCGTGTCCCTATGCCAAAGTACAGTCGAGTAGATTTAGCGGTAAATATAGTGTGCTTGCACAGAAGGTGAAATGCGGTAAAATTGGCGCGTGAAGAAATAGTTTCGACTGTGACGCCGGCCAATTGCGCGCGCAAGATACCCGCGCTACTACATGGCTACTTGTTCACGCGCAAATTTCACCGCATTTCACCTTCTGTGCAAGCACACTATATTTACCGCTAAATCTACTCGACTGTAGTTGTTCGCATTTTTCAAAATTAAACCTAGTAGAGAGATTAATTTCTAAGAAACTTTCTGAACAATGCACTACAATGCACTGTAACACCTTCTTAAAGGCAGCGTCCAGGTAGATCTGGACCTATGGAGATTTTACGTGGAAAGTACTTTTTGGACCCTAACTAAGGCACTGCCCAAGCGGTAGCGCAGGTAGTGCTTTAACGGCTGAGATATTTCCCTCGAAACTGGACCCCGCGATCATATTCCATGGATTCATGGCATTTGCGCGTCAGGATCCACGCTTTGCGCCATGAATCCATGCGAAATACGATCGCGGGGTCCACTTTCGAGGGGAATATCTCTGCCGTTAGGGCACTACCTGAGCTGCCGGTTGGGCAATGGTTTAGTTAGGGCCCCAAAATTACTATCCACGTGAGATCCCCACGTGTCCAGACTTGCCTGCACGCTGTCTTTAAGAGAAGAACGGGTCTATGACCGTTGCGGTCAACTAACCAAATACTTTGCACTTTGGGGTGGTTAGATTGGTACGAGCATGGAATTCAGCATTGACTTGGCAAACGGATATCTTTACCACACACGTATTCATACGTAGGCTTTTTGCAAAGTTGAATCCACTATATTGAAGGTTCCCTCGAACAACTAATCTTTCATCCATCATACTAAAACACATTTTCATTAGAAAGCCATAAGCTCCAAAAGCTTTATATGGGCGCACTCAGTATCAAGCAAGCATGACAGTGTATACAAAATATAAAAACAAATTACGTAAGTCAAATTTTCAAATAGAGGCTGTGAGATTCTAATACCTACCCGCAAACTATCGTGAACACCAGTACGATTTGTGCGAGATGTAACTCTATAGTAGAACCCAATATCATGACTTGTTGCATTGTTTATAATAAGAGTTGTGATGTTAGGACATTTCAAACGATCCTGAACAAAAACAAATGTAAATTAGCGATTACCAAAGCAGGCACAAACTGCTTTGTCTTCTTGCAATCCGTTCACACTTTTTGCCATTCAAATAAGGGCTCTCACCTTTGACTGCTTCCTTTTTGTTGTAATGGGGCATTTCAGTATCTCAAATCTCATGTCTTTCCAGTCGACTGCGTAAATGTGTATCCAGCCTTTCTTTGACTCTTCATCTTTAATATTGATTACTGCCGTTTCTCCTTGCTAAGCGAAATCATCGATGAATCACCCGAACGATCAAATAATTGGTTAAACTCTCACATAGACCTCCTCGATGAGAAGATTTCTTATTTTGGTTTTATGTGTTACTCCACGTGAAGTCTCAAACAATATCGTAACCCAGACCATGAAAAAAGATGTGAAAAGCTGAAAAAAACAAATTCACAGTTTTCGCTTGTAAAATCTCAAACTCGAGTTTGTGTCCCATATTCACTTGCTAAGCATGAATATTTAGACGGTCCAAATTGGTATATTTGTTCGCGGATTCTGCTTACCGCTAAAGTCCTCGATGTAACAATTACGTGTATGTTTTCCGCTTACAATTAAATTCATTTAACAATCTTGCAGATCCTGGCCTCAAATTTCGAAGGATCTAAACACCACTTTGTTCCTACTACCATACCAAATATGTTCTTTCTTCTTTCAACAGCGGCAAGAATCCAGTTTAGACAACTATCAGGGCCCGGCATAAGGTGGGCAAATGACAAGCTGGAAATCGTTTTAAGCCAAAAAGCAAAAGGGATATCGTTTTTGCGGGATCCGGGGCGGAGCCCCGGAAGAAGATTCTAAGTGCAAGCAAAAGAAGCTCGAATCATGCTTACCTTACATCTAATTCATTGGGAGATATGTAGCTTTCATAAACCTTAACACACAGCAGAGTTCGCGCGCGCTACGCCGCGTTGCCGCTAATTGCCGCGTGTGCGACGTTGCATGAGCGATGCCGTTGAACAGCATGATTAGATGATCAGTTCTCAATTCAGGAGTAACGATACAGCACCAAACTATGTAAGCGAACGAAGAGAGGCTAGTAGAAACAAAGTATGAAGTATTATGAAAAACTTATGTGAATGAAGAGCGTGCTTAACTAATTTCCAAATTCGGTCGGCAATTGCCGACCTAATGCGCACCTGAGGTGGGCAAAACTCTCAATTCACATAATTTTTTCAAAGTTTTTACATAAATGTGTTGTGCACCTAAGGTTTACTATATGTTGAGATTTTGGTTTCGAAACTCCTCCTCTTGTCTTGGTTAGAGCCCAAAATCGCATCAGCAGCCTAGCTTTCTAAAATGGAAAGCGCGCCCCAGTCAATCGATACGCGCGCGAACGGCGTCTCTCAGTCCTATGGCTGCGTTACTTTGATATTTTTCATTCCTTCATCATTTTCTTTGTTTATTCTTCTTCCTGTTTTCTATCTTGATACAGGCGAGGAGTAATTAAAGGAATTTGAGCATTTTGGGCGCTTTTGAGCGCTTTCAGGCGAAGTGTGGCCGGTGCTCTCGTTCCACAAGCACAAAGTGTCATTTTTGGGCTCAAGAGGGTATTCGTAAAAACTACTGGGGTCAAAGGGGAATTCGTTTTGGAAAACCCCGTCTGCCCACCTTGTGCCGGGCCCTGACAACTATTCGTTCCAAACGCTTACAGTGTTACAGTATTCCGCTTTACAGGCAGCGGTATTTGAAGAAACCCTTATCATGAAAGATTCTAATATTCTCAAAAAGCTTCGCAAAAAAAACCCATCTGATACCCCAAGATACGAATGACCTGCTTCAAACACTCAGTGAACGAGCTTTTCTCTATGCAGGCACTGACGATTGGCTGGAAAATGGCAAAAAGGAACGAATTTACAAGTTTGTAAGATTCAAAGCATTAAAACAATGGATATATGGATATACTAAGTGTTGCTTCGTAGCAGTGGCAATTTCAACCAAACTTTGCTGAAATAAAACTTATGCGGAGCTGTGGCATCAGCAAAGCCATCAAAAAACTTTGAAAGTTTATCAACTTTTCGATTTTGGCCCTTTCTTAATTTCAAGAAGTACAACTGGAGGCCACTTTCTTTTAATTCTATGGCGAATATCTTATCTTAGGACGTTACTTGCTTATATTAATGACCTGTGAGCCAGTATCAGAAATTTCACAATCCATTCGCTCGTATGCGGGTAGAGTAACGAACTCCGTCATGGGCGTCACTTGCGCGGACTACTGGTCCAACACGATATGTCTTAGTAAGTACAAAGGATCAGTAGTCCGCGGAAACGGCGCCCACTGGCGGAGTTCTTTCCCCTATCTCCAATATTCGGTCTCCGTTTAATCCGAATTCAATTTTTGTGCGTTCTACAAATCAAACAATCTGCTTTTTTCAAAATTTTGGAGAGTAGATATTGGTGTTCCCATTGTGCACAACATAAAACTACTTTTATCATTTTTACTTTTATTTTTATTTCGGATGAGGCAAGACAGCAAACATACCATCCAAACTTGAAAACTACCAGAAACTTTGGAGAGCAGAATAATTTTGATCAATTTGATATTTAAGTGTGGTGAAAGGTTCTAAATAGGCTGCTATAAATACGCACATGTTTTGTCGCCGGGCGCTGCATTATTGTCGCTTTATCCAGTCGAATGCACTTTACTGCAGGTTCCCCTGCTCACTTGAACTGCGGAGTGAAACTGATCAGAAAATGGAGTGCAAGTTATGAAGTTGCAGGTGGCTTGATTCACAATGGAGTTATAATTTGAGCGTGCGCAACAGTAGGGCTAAATTAAGGGATGCATGGTTTTCGTGTGCTAAATCCGATACAGACTATATTTGTTATATTCGCATATACCAAACATCTGGTAAGGAGTAGTGAGGGGGCTCTAGGAAGGTTAAAGGGAACTTCGTAGAATTCTGCGAAATCAAGGGCAAACTCTTGGTTCCAGCAGCTGCTGAGCCCTGTTTTTTTTCTATATTTGGTCAAACAAACTTCATTCTTACCGGGGAGCACGGCTCAGACAACTATCACTTTTTTTGCATTGTCTTTAAACTAGCTTAGATATGCATAAGAATTTTTGATTTCCGAAAAACAAGGTAAATTATGACAGTTAAGAGATTAGCCTAAAACCCAGGCACGTTACTTTGTAAGTAGCAAAAACTTTCTTAACGAATATGGGAAACCTAGGATTTCCTGTGCATATAGATTCTTGCGCTATCCCGACGGAAAGAGGGATACGATAACCTTTAACCCTACCACTGAACTATTAATTACCCATGTTTTACCCTAACTCATTGTCTAAAATGTAATTTCAAGAGTAACACAACTACTGTGCTTGTCATAATCTCGAAAAAGGTGAGAAGGGGAGAAAGCAGGCGTTCTAATTGTGAACAAAACAACTTAAGGGAATACTAAATGATCTGGAGCTTACGGTCCAAACGAACATATATGGTACCTACTTATAAAACAAGTGGCCATGTTCTCCAAGGTAACACTATGTAATGAGTCTGAAGCTACTTTCTTATGGTCAAGTAGGTATAGCATTTTTTGCGAGACAATTCATCGTGAAAACGCTTTATGGTAACTTTAGTTTCTCAGGATCAATTGGCAAGACTTGGAATTTTTCAACAGGTTGCGCAGTAAATGTAACAGCGAGATAAGTTCAATTGGTAGTTGAATGGTTTATTATCTGTGAATGACTATGACTGAACACATTCACAGATGTCTACGAAAATATTGACCATTGTTTAGTGCTTGGCCATCTTTGCAACCACCACCTTCTTGCGGGCAGCAGCTGCAGAGCGAGGTGGGCAAGGGCAGTAAGCAGCGTCTTGTCCGGGCTGTCCTGGGTTTCCGGGCTGTCCAGGCTGTCCGTCTGGTCCAGGGTTACCAGGAGCTCCAGGCTGTCCAGGTGGTCCGGGTGGTCCTTGGTTTCCGGGTTGTCCAGGCTGTCCTGGGCCTCCATTTTGTCCTGGTGATCCCTGTGGTCCAGCTGGTCCTGGGCCTCCGGGAGTTCCTGATCCACTGGTTCCGTCTTGTCCTGGGTTTCCTGGCTGTCCGTCTTGTCCTGGGTTTCCTGGTGCTCCAGCATCTCCAAGTGGTCCAACTGGTCCAGGTTGACCATCGTTTCCTGGGCCTCCGGGGTTTCCTGGCTGTCCAGCAGGTCCGGGTTGTCCAGGCTGTCCATCTGGTCCAGGTGGTCCTGGTGGTCCTGGTGGGCAGGTGATGCATCCAGTGTTTGATCCTGGGCATCTGATGGGAGCGTATGTGACGGTGTTGTCTGGTCCTGGTGGTCCTGGGTTTCCGGGCTGTCCTAAAATATCAGCACCATAGATTCTTGACGCCAAAAAATAAACCTCTTGAGCAACGTACCGGGCTGTCCTGGCTGTCCTGGTGGTCCCGGAGGTCCTGGTGGGCAGTTGACGGTGGGAGTTGTGCACTGGCAGTATGATGGAAGGGCCTGCTTCTTTGAACGGAAGATGGAGTTGAAGGGGTTCTCACGAGGCTTGGTTGGGGGAGCAACGGTGACTTGGAAGTCCATCATCTGGGCCCATGCGGAGTCGGTCTCGACACGGAACACGGCGACGCCATCGAGAACCTCGTCATGGATCTCGTTGATCGTGTTGTACAGCGAAGGTACGACGATCAAACAGGCGACGATTGCTAGGGTGGAGCAAGTCGAAGCTATGCCAATGACGATTTTCTCCTCAAACATGATGCTGGATGTGTGCTAGTAATCATTACGGGTTTTTATAGCAATGGCTCTTTGCTTTGACCTGAAATGAGAACACGGAATGGTTGTAAACTATGAGTAGGCGTTACTGCATTATTTTCAGTTTTTATCAAGTTTCTGAGCGTAACCATAATCATCCTCTAGTATTAGTATTGGATATTCCCAACTTGCGTAATCTACTCAACAAACAAAATTTTGAAAATGCAAGCTCGCTAATACTGCAATACAGCAGATTATTTCTCTTATTCGCAGCACGGCAGATTACTCACGGTGAGCTTCATTACTAGAGTGGCTAGCTGTAGGTACATTAGGGGGCTGAAAATTTTTTGAAGGGAAGCGAGAATTTTCCTAGTAGGGCACGGCATTGGGCACGCCCTCCGTAATTACTTTTAGGATGCTTTCCGGATTTCTGCCATTCTAGGGCCTCACTGGCCGTAACCAGTCTCCGGAAAATTGTTTCACCCAGCTAATTCATATTTGTGAAACCGTCTCCAGTTATGTACAAATGAAAGAGGTCACTCGCGCAATATTGTAAGTCATGACAAACTGAAAATGACGGTAGCGTGACACCGAAAAGAGGGACACTCTCAATCTCTCTGGGACCAACATTCCCACTGCTCGATTCCAGTTCGCGAAAGTGTTGATGTTTTGGGACCAACATTCCCACTGCTCGATTCCAGTTCGCGAAAGTGTTGATGTTTACTGTCCCTCTTCAATTACATCCCTTCCTCCCTCGATTCATGTTGTAGTTTGAGCGCCTTAGAAGAAGATGAACGAATGAATATCAAGAGCAGTGGCTAAATCTGCAGAAAGTGATTATAGTCATTAGTAGTGAAGTTATCTCTCTTGGAAATCATCCTTCCCTATCATATTTCAGCCTCCTTCCGCTTCGTTTAACACTTATTACTATCCAAACTAAATATGGTTGAGTTTTTTTTCCATCTAAACAAATTCGAATTGCTAACTCATACAGTAAGCCGCAAGCAAGTAATCAATCCTACAGGGTCAGGAAATGATTAAGACATTTTAATCACCAAGTGTCCTTGAAAGGAATTTCGATAAAACTTCAAATGTTGCGCTAAATATCGAAAATACGTCATTGAAGACTGGACTGACCATCAAAACTGATGAGCTGCTCAGGTATAGAGGGGAAAATAGAAACCAGGTGATCCTTTGTTATTATATTATGTTGTCGAATCGAACGATTATTAGTGCATTGGAATGAATTTCAGCAAAATAAACATACAGCTCAAGGGATATCATTACTAATTTAATCACTCCGATGATGTTTGGCTATCCCTAAGCAAGACTGAAAATTGGAGCTGTTTTTTACGTTTGCTTTCATGTGGAGAAAAATCTTAACAGGTCGAGAAATGACGACTTTAAAATTGAAATTTCTATCAAAACCAAGTGTTGGCCAACCATAACTAAATAAGCCTAAGTGTGGTACGAAATAATGCCGTTTCTCGTTATTTCGATTCCTTCAACAAATGCTAAATCTTTTACCGGGATCGATCTAATACTTAACAAAATTTGGCAAGCTCTACAAGATGGTCCTACATCAACATAAATACCACATGCCTGCGAAAGTCTAGCTGTAAATTAATGCCTTTGTATGCGCAATAGTCTTGGGAAAATTTTTGGCAAGAAATTTTCGAATTGGAGGCAAATGCGTATTTTCTCTACTTTTATTTCGCTTTGAATAAAAAATGCTAGCGCTTGTATGTTTGCATATCTTCACCCAACAATGACCACGTACGCTGGATTTTTGTTGTAGTTCAATTTCTCTTTTGTTATAGGTTTTTCTCATTGGCCTCAAAATTTGGATTTGGTACAATTTATATGAATTGTGGTGCATTGCACCTTGGAGAAAATGCTGTGCTATATAAATACTACTCAGTTCTGAGGGAAAATAAATTTTGCAAGATTTTGCTGAAGTAGGCTGGATTTGTAAGACAACATGACAGTTCAGCTCATAAATAAAGATCACGCTTCCTTGAAGGAATCTTCCCATCAAAATGCTTGAAGGTTAGCTGAGAGGATGTTAGCTGAGCAGAATTAAGAAAGTCACACAAGTTCTATACCGAAGATGAATTGTAAAAGTACAGGTACCTGAAACAATGATAGACATTTATGACCAGGTAAGCCTCTTCTAGAGATCAGTCATTGGAGGTGCTGAACTAAAAAGAACACTTAACCAAGATTTGGCCCCAACATATGAAAAATCAGAAAATGAGCAGGAGTGGAATACCCACAATCTTCTAACATGAACATTATTTCTCTTGCATATCTATCTATCGCAATTTTCACACATCCATACTGAATATCAAAAGATTGGTGCAGTTATCGCGAACCATCTTCTTTCATGGGACAAGATAAAAATGAAAATTTATTGAATTCCAATACACCGAAGAGCAAATTAATTCTATTTTGACATAATACTTCAACAAATGAACTTGGGTGCTCGAAAATTAGCCTATTTTGGATAAGCGGCGCCTCCAGAATAGAAGACCATTGAGCAGAAGAAATCGGTCGAAGGACACCATGGAGCATATGGGTACTTATCCTTTAACACATTCAAATCATCGCAAAATCTAAACAAAGGCCCGTAGGCATTCGAATGTCGGCTCAGTCTTATGTTCACTTACGTCTTATCGCAAACTGTATAGTGTGCTCGCTTTTGTCCATAACAAAAGTCATGTCTTCTACAAGCTGCATTCACTTCTTCTAAAATTTACAGTGAAAAAGTCAGAATATGAAGAACATTATAAAGTTCAGCTATGGTTCGATATTGATCGCATGCTCATTTTCAGTTGGCACATCAGCCCCGCAAGCGTCTCGCGCGGCATTCGCGACATCTCTTTAGGAAGTCGGATCTGCCTTGTCGATTGAAAAGCAGCACGCCGTTGCGTCGCCGTCACTCTTTGCAAAACGACACTGCAGTTGAGACAGAGTCTGCATAACTATAATACAATGGTCTTTAATTTTATGTTTTAGCTATATTCCAATTCTTTACTCTTTTTTGTTCAAGATAAGATATCATCGGGAAATAAACAATGCCTATAGAAGGAGGATTTTGGCGTGCGATTCGCTGAAGCCGTGTGCGGACCGCCCACTTCAGTGTGCCGCCCGCCCCATGACCATTCAATTAGCTTGACGCGTTTCACATGGCGAACACAATTAAATGCATACTTTCCAACATGTTCAGGCATGCTTTCGATGAGGCTGACACCAACGGGTGCACTATTTTTGAAAAATAGTCTCAAAAAAGGGTTTTCGACATGACAATTTTCAATTCCATATCTCCACAAAAAGGCTGGAACAAATGGAGGGGTCAAGAGCCTATCCATATATAGTCTTTGCCTTTGAAATAAAAAATTTGGGCAGAAGTTTTGCAGATCTTAGCGCTAAAATTACGCATCGGAATTTCACTCATCAACCATTTTTGCGCAAAAATGTTCTGTAATTGCTCTTGCAATAACTTTTGAAGGCCAAAACACGTCAATTCCACAATTCCAATCCTTTTCTCCATACATTTTTAGCTCGATGAATTTTTCCTCCAAGAATTTCTAAAAAATCCTGCATTTAGTTTCGGAGAATGCAAGATGCAGCTGTTTACCATAAACTTATGCAAGGTTTCTTGTACCCAGTTTTTGCTCTTGGTAAATGCGCTTGGTACCCAGTTTTTCACAGTATTGTAAGCATTAACAACAGCTTTTTTCAGAGCATTCCAAGCACTCACGAACCAATCGAATAGACCTGCCTACAAGAAAAATATTCAGTTTTATCTAGCGGAAAACTTCAATTCTGTTTTGGGGAATACAATTGGAATTCTTAGCAGTTTGGAAACTTAATCAGAGATTTTGCTTTGTCATATGAAAAACATCTTCCACCATTGCCAAGCCTCTGGGTCCTTTATCGCAACTCACACAATCCAACTTGAAGTGCAAGTATCATAACTTATAATAACGGGCTAAGGGTGTTTACGCGCGCGCGCGCGCGCGCGCGCGCGCGTGTGTGTGTGTGTGTGTGTGTGTGTGTGTGTGTGTGTGTGTGTGTGTGTGTGTGTGTGTGTGTGTGTGTGTGTGTGTGTGTGTGTGTGTGTGTGTGTGTGTGTGTGTGTGTGTGTGTGTGTGTGTGTGTGTGTGTGTGTGTGTGTGTGTGTGTGTGTGTGTGTGTGTGTGTGTGTGTGTGTGTGTGTGTGTGTGTGTGTGTGTGTGTGTGTGTGTGTGTGTGTGTGTGTGTGTGTGTGTGTGTGTGTGTGTGTGTGTGTGTGTGTGTGTGTGTGTGTGTGTGTGTGTGTGTGTGTGTGTGTGTGTGTGTGTGTGTGTGTGTGTGTGTGTGTGTGTGTGTGTGTGTGTGTGTGTGTGTGTGTGTGTGTGTGTGTGTGTGTGTGTGTGTGTGTGTGTGTGTGTGTGTGTGTGTGTGTGTGTGTGTGTGTGTGTGTGTGTGTGTGTGTGTGTGTGTGTGTGTGTGTGTGTGTGTGTGTGTGTGTGTGTGTGTGTGTGTGTGTGTGTGTGTGTGTGTGTGTGTGTGTGTGTGTGTGTGTGTGTGTGTGTGTGTGTGTGTGTGTGTGTGTGTGTGTGTGTCACGAAATTCGTAGAGCGTGTTCCAGCCAACGTCCTGAGCCCAAATTTTGCATAGCGCATGCTACCAGCATGAAAGCTCACTATACAAAAGCATGAGCGGATCCGTTGAGTGGATCCATTGAAAATTGCGCGTCAAACGGATCAACCTGGCTTCTGGCCAGCAAATTTGGGTCTGTAGTACTACTTTTTGCAGAGTAAAGGATATATTTGACAAGCTAATGTGCAAGCCATGGACGTTAGCCTAAAAAAGTGATGAAAAGTCTACTACTTTACGAAAACAGCGCCAAAAAGCATTCGCTGCGCAAACGGTCAATTTTCCAAAATTCTACCTGATCATTTGAGAAGAATTTTGCACAGAGGTGTAGCCCACTATGTCTATTGCCCTTACGGCGACTACCAAGCCATAAAAATTCCAAAATCCCATTCGAATTTGCATCTGTTCTTCTGGGAAAGATTTTATCCACGCGAAAATACCGATCTCACATGGAAGACCTCTACGAATGAGTAGTTGTTTACGAATTATTCGTGATAGCCTACATAGCGCGGTGAGTTTCAATGTCATTATCATGCGGGAATGAGTAAGGCATACAGAAAATAGGGCCAGTGCGAGCCTCTGCGAAGCAGAGGTGACGCACTGGTGAGAAATATGATGTGTAGACAGTACATGGTAACTAAAGCACGTCCAGATGATAAGAAAATAGAGAGAAAATGAAGATTACCCTCTAACCGCTCTCGTTTCAACCCTCTAGGCTTATCGCTATTTAACAACAAAAGCTCAATCAACAGATTCATTCGAGTCATGGCTTCAGGTAGATCGGAGTGTTTTCTTTACTTCCTTCATTTTAGTGAAGCCAAATTCTTCCACAGTGGAAAATTGTCCGTAATAAGCAAATCCAAACTGTTCTAATTTTACATATCTGCAAGGTGACTTAAAATGAGGTGCTCCATGACGTAAGGAGACAAAATCAAATCTCCAAATGACTCAAAAGTTACGACTCATAGGCTTCAAAGCCGCACCGCAAATTTTGTTTGTCACGATACAAAATGGTTATGCTAAACTCCTGTCGCCTATCTGTCTGCTATCATATCGCTCAATACTTGTAATGTATTCAGTGGGATTCTTTTGGTGGTGTTGTGCTGCGCTGTTCACATCGAGCTTCATGATGAGATGCGTCAATTATCTAAGGATGTTTGAGTATTCGCTGGAAGACAGCTTCGACGAGATAGTTCACAATATTGAGAGAGTGAGTCTTTATATAAGCATGCCACGATTGTACTACTTTGCTTTTCGCTACTACCAATAAACCTGTGCTGGTCTCGCGCTCGTTAGCCAAAACACATGGCTTTCGGTAGGTCGGTATGTTTTCTTTTGTTTCCCTGATTCTAGTAATGATTACTTCAAAGTGAAAATCTACAGCAAAAGCAAATCTAAGTGCTAAGTTTTCTTCATGCTTCTGCGATTGATATGGAATGGGCTACTTGAAGTAAGGTTAAATCTCCAAATGTGCCTAAACCTTACCACTCATAGGGTCGAAACAGCGAGACCTACAGTAGCTGTTGTGATTTTTACTTGGGAATTCTTAGTGATTATTGTATTTTTTATCAGAAATTAATTATTTTAGCTTTCAGCAGTTTACGTTAATTTGGAAGTTTATAAGGCTAAATAACTTTCAAAAGTTTGGCGACCCGACTATGCGCCGCAGCACCCGTCTCAGTTACGATAATTGAATCTGTAAAATCTACTCCTTGTTGTTAACACTTTTTGATGGTTTCATTGACAACAATCAGCTTATTTTTTGTGCGTCCGTACAGCCAAAAAACTCTAGCCTTCATGTACAAAAGTGTGATAAAAAACAAAAAACCTTGACCTTGCTTTTCGGCATTCTCAAATTTCAAAGAGACAAACAGCTGTAGCTGTGCCCCTGTGCAACTCAACTCTGCAAAATTCGAAAAACCATAAACCAGCAGCAAGCCCTTCGGACAGCAATGAATCACATTGTACTGAATCAGTGTAAGTGTATTTAAAAGCTCAACCACAATCGCTTCGTAATCACTGCCGATTTTTCGTTTTCCAGTGTCTTACTGCAGTGTAAGCAATGTGAGGTTATGAATGTATTCTGTTCAAATAGCAGAAAAATCCCGCTATTCCTTCCCACGGCAGTTTTTATGGAACCAGTGACGCATAAAGCTTACCAAACACTAGATACACCCATCACCTTCCAGCTGTTTGCGTTTAAATTATCTGTATTCCTCATAATTACGATATTCTCCTTGACAACTTGATTTACTTGAGAAAAAATCATTCTCAAAATACAGTTGGTTTTCGTTTATTTTCAAGACAAAGTTCAGAACGCTCCAGTTGAACATCCGAGTATTGAGAATTTTATTTGCAGTTTAATATGCCATAAAACAGCCTTCTTCAGACTTTTACTTTTACTCATTTTTCCCCCTAGCTCAAGAACTATCATCGCTTTCACACGGGTGTTCCTTTTCTGGGTATACATTGTTATATTCTTTGTTGGCAACGTTTATTTCGCTTTTTTCGATCTTCATCATAGTCATCATCCTGAGAAAACGGCCACGGAAACAATTTTCTCTCGAAAAATCGGGACAGGGGACAAATGAGGTAGTAGGCGTATCCCATAGACTCGACCTTCGCGGGCATTTGGTACAGCTCTTACTAGTTAACAAGTATGATTGTGACAGAAGCCTATACGGGGAGCAGGGGGGGGGGTGCTATTTGACCTGAAAATCCACTTGAATGTCAACGAGAAATCAATCCGCATATCTGCCAACGGTTCCTTGAATTATTATACTGCTTTATTTGGCAAAAGGTATGATGGAGAGAAAAGAGCCGCAGAATCAAAATTGTAATTATTGATCATTATAATAGTAATAGCGCGTGGAAATGGAATAATGGAATAACGGAGATATGTTGTACGGTGTTACATGAACTTTTCGCCTTGTCACCTGGAAAGCACTATCCATCCAAATGGGAAGTGATAAAATTTTGATGCTATATAATAGTGGGGCCACTGATAAGCTATTGCTCAAATCTCATTACAAAAGATGAATTCCGAAGCGAGAAAATTGCTCGAGAGGATAGAAGCGATTGAGCTAGCCCCGCCTACCGACCTGGATGTCTGAAAATAATAAGTCTAAACTTACGCCTCAACGTATTCAATATTGTTATAGACCGCCCTTCATTATGATCATCAAATTACGACCTTTATCCTCCGTAAAGCACAAGTTAGGGCTTGTTATCTTCAGATCACCCATGTTGATGGGGGAAGCCAGCGTAGACGCTTCTACCTTCTGGAACGATTTTCTCGTTTTGGACTTCATCTTTTGCAACGAGGCTCCACCGACTGCTTGAGCAGAGGCCCCGCTGTCAACTTTCAATTTCAACTTCTCCAAATTTGAAAGTGGAGAGTGTATTCGAAGAATTACAAAAAGACGTGTTTGTAGCCGTCTGCAATTCTTCTTACAAAGGTGAGTTTGATTTCACAATCGCGCAGTTACTACAATTACCAATTATCTGGTCACTTACTATAAAGTTCCGAAGAGCTTTGGTTTCTCTCAATTCATTTCTCTCAAATTCTCTCTGAATTGTATTACGGGCGCTCAAAGTTTAGTTACATGAGCAAATTCTCGCGATAAAGCAGAATCTTCGCTATTTGTAAGTAACAAGCAATGCCAAGATGATACTCTGGTCAATATCGTGCGAAAACATTGTTGGAACGGTTTTGAAATGCATTGCACTGTTACAGCTGTGTCAACGTCCTCTGTTCTCCGTGTACTTCTGGCTGGCTTTTTAGGCGTGGTTTGATGAAGAAAAAGTAGAATTAAATGAAGCATATCCGTCATAGTACATGGGCGACTAACTGGAGTTTATACTGAGAGCAACTTTCCTCTCTTACATTTTAAAAAGCGTTTTGGGTGATGTTCCGCTCCTCTAACTTACCCAAGGGCTCAGTAAATGATCTATTTACGCTAACGTCCACAGTCTTTCAAGACGAATACGTTATGGACAGTTATTTATTGTTTCTTCATTGATATCCATTTCACAGAAACGCTTTCAGGTGCTTACCGGCACATTTACTATCCTCGTATTAGTCTCCTTGGCCTATACACAACCAAGAAAACCTGACAGGTCGTACCATTCATGTGAAGCGGTCTTGGATCGTGGGACTTCAAGTTGTAAAGGAGCAGCGCCGGGTACAAGAGTAGGCATTCATCTTTATGACTCTTAATTTTTAAAAATATGCTTCCAAGTGCTTACACTGGAAAAAGGGGAGAGGGCCTAGAAGTAGTGTCCGGGCAAAAAGTCGATTTTGAGATTTTGTGCTTTTCCGGGCCCGTTCGCTATGGTGAACCCGAAAATACACACTAGAAAGCGCGAAAACGGCGAAAAAGGGCTCTAATGCAGAAATGAAATCAGGAGGTGGGCGAGGTCTTCTTCATTGTAAATTCACGCTTTAAGCTTCCGGAGTAACTTTATCGATTTCGATAGCCACCCTGACATCTCCATCGGCCAAATACGAACGCTTGACTTGAAATCGGAAGCGAGAAGATCGCTCCGGAAGCTGGGAGCGTGAATTCACAGTGGGAAAGACCCCGCCCACCTCCTGATTTTCCTCCTGCATTAGAGCCCTCGCCGTTTTTGCGTTTTCTAGTGGGATTTTCGATTCAGCATAGCGAATAGGCCCGGGTAAGCACAAATCGACTTTTTGCCCAGACACTGCCTTTAAATGTCCTTCGACTATTCCTTCTGAAAACATATGTATTGAAAATTCGGGCATGGAATAAGCGAGGGAAGTAGGATGGAGGAAGAGTGCGCATGGATATTCTTGGCTTGATGTCAACAAACTACCTTTTCATTGAACGGGATTGGCGGCTCAAAGGCAACAGCGCTCGATCTCTCGACACTCTGCGTTCTTCTCGCGAGCGTGCTCTCTGATCATTTTCTAGCCTTGATTAGGCCTCGCGCCCCGCCTTCTGGCCGCCAATCTTGTTGAAGGGTAGCTTCAAATAGAGAGAAAATTTAAGCTTCAAGTTTAGAATTTGAGGTACATTTTGAATGGCAAGAAAATGAAAATGACTTGCTAAAAAACTTCCGTGCGTGATGGCATGGCCTATATGAATTGTGGAATACTGTGCGTAACATAATTAGATTAAATTTCTAAACCTTCTTATATGACCCATAAAATTTCTCCCTTTTTTTCCATGAAAGTCCAAGACCATCACTGATAGGGGAAGTACGTTGAAAAGCAGCTTAAAAAACATGAGTGAGCCTGACCACATA
Source organism: Cylicocyclus nassatus (assembly GCA_958299035.1). NCBI lineage: Eukaryota > Metazoa > Nematoda > Chromadorea > Rhabditida > Strongylidae > Cylicocyclus > Cylicocyclus nassatus. The sequence continues at coordinate 80,450,160 of CATQJL010000223.1, forward strand.
TGCGAATGTGCGCCGTTCCAGGATCAATTGACGCCAAATCCATAGTCTCATATCTATTTGTGCATTTCGTGCGCTTTGCGGTCAGCGCGAGGTATAGAAAATAGAAGTTGGCAAAATTGCAAACCACATCTTAAAACAAAGAAGAATGTAAAGGTTTGAATCTTTAATGTATTTATTCCAGTTCTATTACGATAAGGAAATGGACGCCTGCTACCAATACTTCTATGAAGGATGTGGTGGTGGCCAAAACACATTCTACGATTATAGCTCTTGCAGAACAACATGCATTCCAGGTGATTTCAAACCTCAAAGCGTAAGTTGATATGCGCATAGCTTTTGCATATATCTATGCCTTTCTTCATTCATACACAACCACTTTGCCATACGTGAAGTACAATGAAAAAAGTATGCTAGGTTATGCCAAAGATATGTTTTTTCACTAGATTAGACGATAAAATCCACAGAAGAGCAGCCACATGAAGTTTTTGGCGCATTCAGTAGAGCATTGCTTCTTCCCTCTTATAGTTCAATGTGAAGGAAAACCACTGGATGGTCTCCGAAACAGATATTGTCGCTTTTACCTCTGATTGAGTTTCAATTCCATTTTTGACGGTATTCGCGTTAACTGACAATCGTCCACTGGAGCTGTTTGGGCATATTAAAAAGCGGAGACAATCAGTGGGCAATATTTATTTATCAATTTACTTATTACGCGCAAGGCGTGCCATAACTAGAACGAAATAAATGGGGACATAATCAGGAACAGATACAAAACAAAACAAAAAAGATCCAATAACTTATCTCAAGTCCAGTCACCGTTATGGAGGAAATAAGGAATTGAGCGTTTTCAGACTAGCTATAAAATAACCACTCAAATTAATGGCGTAAAGACTCAGTGGAGTCTGTCCCATGCCCCTTGCTTGTGCGGAAGGGCGATCTTAACTATTCAATGTAAGCAAACTGGAAAATAGGGGAAGCGGATATGAAAATCCAGCGCAATCAGTTTCTGGGGAGGAGCAGAATTCCGACAGTATATACAGGCAGTGGCGTACCGCGGGGGGGGGGGGCGCCCCCCCCCCCGAGAATGGGTCGCGAAATTTTTGAAAGTTACCTATATGGGTTATAAAAATGTGCAAACGACTTGTTTATTTTTGTAAATAATTAAAATATTTTTTTAAAATTTTTTAAAAATTCAAATTAGCCTTATAAAAAATTTTTTACGCCACGCCCCCTTTTCCAGATTCAAGGGGTTGGGGATCCGCAAAAGTTTTGAGAAGCACCCCAAAAATTTTTTCGGAGTGCGTGGCTAACGCCACGCACCTTCATTAGAAAAATTTTTTTGTCGCCCCCCCCCCCCCGAGCCGAAATCCTGGGTACGCCACTGTATACAGGGTGTCCCAAAAGTATGTATACACTGTTTGATCGTTGATATCTCTTTTCTCAAGAAGTCTTTTGCCTACCTCTAAGCAGCATTTTGTAGAGCTGGCTTTAGCTTAGCTTTTCAGTATAAAGCGAATCCGGGCCCTACTTCGCTTCAAAAAGCAAACAAACAGCCCGGAAACGTTTATACTAGGCTATTTAAAGCCGCCAAAACCAGCTATAAAGTTTGTGTTGTTTCACAGCGCTTCCTTGAGCTATGCCAGGTAAACTGTGCGCAACAGCTATTTTTTAATGCTCCCTGAAATTGTGATAACATTTTTTGAAAAGCTTTGCGAACTTGTAAAAGGTTGAATAATGAAATCAGCGCCCGTGAAAACTCTGGTGCACCACTTTTCAGATTTTTTGGAAACTTTTTTCAAAACACGATCCCACAATGACGCCGCAAGCTGAAAGTTCCTACCGTAGTCCTACAGTAATGAAGAGGCATTGGCGACTCGCTCCATACTGCAGATCTAATAAGTTGAAGCTAGCTCTACAAAATGGTGTTTAAAGGATGGCAAAAGACTTCCTGGAAAAAGAGATACTAACGATCAAACAGTGTATACATACTTTCAGACACCTGTATAATATCAGCTCAGTTTCTTCAAACCATAGAGAAAAATGTTACGAAATGGAGCAAAAAAGCAACAAAAGTTCAAAGTGCGGTGCAATACGTGAACCAGAAGTTGAACACCCGCAAATCCCAATTTGTTGTTTCAATAATTTTGCCTGCCGTCGCATATGTGAGAAGAAATCGTGTGTAATAGTTGTTTAGAGGCTCCATACTAAATAATAATGCAGAGATAAGCGGAGAAAGAAACGCTCGAGTTTCGCTGATTTTTAGCAAGGTTTATATTTCTGTAATATTCCGAAACGAATTTCTTTTCATGAAGACTCACAGTTTTTGGAAACGATAAAGCAGCACCATTTTTCATAGCATTTCAGATCACAAATTTTTATAGAAACGCTCAATCGACACAAACTATGCTTAATGGAAGAAAATGGGCACACTAAGCTTATAAGCGGGCAATTAATGATTTTCGCAATATTCTACATTTTTGGCGATATTGCACAAAATCACCAAAGCTAGAGTGATCCTATTCCGTTGACCTACAGTCACTACAAAGTCGCTAACCTCTCTTTGCACATATTATTTTTTATTTCCTAATGGAAATAATCATATGTAATCATTGAGACAGATAGAAATGCGGTTTCTCAAAATAAATGCGACTATTGTTTGCAGCTACAGGTATTGTGCGCATTTCGTTAGGAAAGGTTTTGGACCTGATTGGGAAGTTTTAAAAAATTAAAGTGAATTTTGTGTAGCGGACTATCAATTATTTTTCTAGTTTTTGAGAGAAAGATCAAATTTTATGTGAAATTTCATGTTTTCACTAAGTCTTAAACTAATTTCGAACTTTCGTTTGTGGTAAACAGCCCAAAAACAATTTTTGTGAACAATTATCAAAATCTTATGATCTTTCAAAATAATAAACATTTAGCTGACAAGGAAAAGTGTGGGGGAAATGCACCAACTACCGGCACATGTTCGAGGAGAAACGAAAAATGCCCAGCCGGTAGCAAGTGCCATGTGGGAGCGTTTGGAGCGGGAATTTGCTGTGATACCAAAAATGAGGGTAAGAATCACTTTTTATTACAAGAAGCAAGGGAGTTAAGCGCGCTTTACTATCCTTATTTCACTCTCAGAAGAATGGAAGAAAGAAAGACATCCGGTATGCAAAACTGGAAAGCTTGCTATGAAGAAGGAGTGGTATGGTGATGCAATACTTTTGGGAAGAAGCTGTTCACACAAGTACTTCATATTTATTTTTATGATAGACTATTAATGAGCCGTTCACTTTCAGATTCTGCCCGAAAGGTTACCAATGCATCCAGACGAAACGTTTGGCGCACTGTTGCGGTGGACGCTAAGAAAACCGGGGTTAAAATTGAAATGACAATGAAAGAAGATTTTTGAGACCACCTTCTATGAAATGAATAAACTTACGAAAAAGCAGTGCTAGAGCATGAAGCGTCTTTACCAAAGATTCTCATATTGATATTGTGTGTCGCTTGGCAAATATAGGAAAGTGCGGTTTTACGGGTATAAGTCCCTTCGATAGTCTAGAAATAGAGCCTCAAAAGTTCAAATCATTTTGAGGCTCTATTTCTAGACTATCGAAACCCTGTCCACCGGAGCGAAATTGTTTGGGAGTAATCAAAGAAGAGGAAGAGATGTAAATTGAATAAAAAGCGAAGCCCATTGTTGAAAACTGGATGAAGACGCTGCAATAAATAATCTCGAAATTTCTTTTTTGGCGGTATTTCGAGTCGCAGGTTTTCATCTAACTTCGAAGGCGATTACCGAAAAAAGATGAGCAGAAAAATCGTTATAAAAAAGAAGTTATATTTTTCCGAAGCCAAAATGCATAGCTCAAACCCAGCCTAATTTTTCTTGATCGGCGACGCTGCCTGCAATGTTCGGCTCACTTTTCAGAGCAAAACCTTCTGAACATGAAAGAAATGCTTACATACTCACTCCAAAAAATCATGAAGAAAGAGCATTTTTTGCAGCTTTTAACCAGATTAATTGAATGAGAAAGCTTGGCGACAATGCCTATTCTAAAGAGAAAACAAAAACTAAGAAATGCACGAAAAAGGAATTGGAGAGAGCTGAAGAGGGAAATGACGCTTATGGTTGAGATTCTCTCTCCTGAATTCACCTGAATTTTAAAAAGAATGTTAAAGAAGTGTTTAATCAGGTTTAAAATATACGTAGAGTATCAAGTAAGCTACCATGCCTTGTAATAAGCCGCTCAATCTGTGGCTGCGTCGAGTTTGCCCGTTACGAAATTACAATGAGGAATGATTTCCAATACCTCAAAACATGGAGGAGTAGCATAACAAGAGAGGCATTTTTGTTTGGTTTTATTTAGTGGTCACACAACTGAAGAACGATCGAAAACCCGCTTCACTATGTAAGTTTCCCTGACCATCGCATATTGACCAGTGCGAATCTCTGCGAAGCAGAGGTGAGGGCTAATGTTATATAACAGACTGTGTACTGCAATCACATCATCCACCCGCGGGGCGGAACTCCTATTAGGTTGGCTTGAAAGTTCTCGGACATTTTTAGACTAGATCTGCTGTTTCTTGAAATCTAATGCATGTAGATTTGATAGAGATACCATTCGATAGAGAAAAGCAAGCTCTACAAGATGGTATGCAAAAGTTCGTACCAGCTTGCCTCACCGTAAGTTTGCTCTTTATTCTAATGAAGACATTTGTGTAAATTTGCTTCTCGAGCTAGATTACAAATTTTCATACAGAAGTGATTCGATAAGCGAATTGCAGTGATAAGCGTTTTTGAGTTTTTTGCGCAGTTTTGTACGAGTTGTCAAAACATTTCTCAGGGAGAATCGTGTCACAAGGACCCTCTTGCATTTACGAGTTTGTCAATAAGTTGTGGCTGATGTTACAAGTGAGAGAACTCATAATCAATGCTGAATGGTTTATTATCTGTGAATGACTATGACTGAATACATTCACAGATGTGTACGAAAATATTAACCACTGTTCAGTGCTTGGCCATCTTTGCAAACACCACCTTCTTGCGGGCAGCAGCTGCAGAGCGAGGTGGGCAAGGGCAGTAAGCAGCGTCTTGTCCGGGCTGTCCTGGGTTTCGGGCTATCCAGGCTGTCCGTCTGGTCCAGGTTTACCGGGAGCTCCAGGCTGTCCAGGTGGTCCGGGTGGTCCTTGGTTTCCGGGTTGTCCAGGCTGTCCTGGGCCTTCATTCTGTCCAGGTGATCCCTGTGGTCCAGCTGGTCTTGAGCTCCGGGAGTTCCTGATCCACTGGTTCCGTCTTGTCCTGGGTTTCCTGGTGCTCCAACTCTCAAGTCATCGTTCCCTGTCGTACTTCAGTCTCCTCTTCATCGCTTCTTAAAACACCTACACTGGCCAACATACTGAATTTGATTAAGGTTATATCTCATCTGAACAAGTTCAAATGGCTAACTTATGCAATAAGCCACATGCAAGTAATCATTCTTGCGGGGTCAGGGAAATGATTAAGACATCTTAACCACCAAGTGTCCTTGAAAAGAATTTCCATAAAACTTCAAATGTTGCGCTATAAATCGAAAATACGCCATAGGACTAGATTGACCCAGGGCCCGGCACGAGCTTGTCAACTGACAAGCTGGAAATCGTTTTCGGCAAAAAAAGCAAAGGGGAAATCGTTTTTGAGGGATCCGAGGCGGAGCCCCGGAAAAAAAATTGGTAGTGCACGTTCTCTGCTTATTTTAACATGTTATGTGCCTCAACATGCGAAGACTGGAGTTCGCGCGCGTCAAACCGCGCCGTCGCTAATCGCCGCACGCGCGACGTCGCTCAAACGAGCTATTTGTAACGGCATACATGACTAGTTCTCAATGTACGCGTCACGGTATGACACCAGATTTTGTAGGCGAACGGAGAGAGGCTAGTGGAAACAAAGTATGAAAAATTATGAAAAACTTATGTGAACGGAAATTTTGGTTTCAAACCTCCTCCTCTCCCCATTGCTAGAGGCAAAAATAGCCTCAGCAGCCCCGTTTCCTAAGGAGGAAAGCGTGCTCCAATCAGTCGATGACGGCGTCTGAGTCCTATAATCGGCGTCGCTTTGACATTTCTTCATTTCTTATGGTCATTCACTTCGCTGTTATTTTCTCTTCGCTGTTATGTTTCCTCGTCTTCTTCTTCTCGTCAAAAATTTTTCCTGGGCAGATTCGTGTTTCCCTCTTATATTATGCAAAATGATTCCAGAATGGGAAACCTGCAGAGTCCACTCCTACTAGAGTCATAGAAGATGTGTGCTCTTATCTTTCTGCAAAGACTTTTGAAGGATTGAGAGGCAAAGTTACGATAGAATCCATGACGCAGTCAGATGGGTTTCATTTCGATGACCGAAGTGCAAGCGAGGAGTATTGTACCGTTGCTAGAGGTAAGCCATCGTAACACTGTCATCCTCTTATATTCTTCTGTTTGCAGGGTCGCGACATCTTGGCATCAGCCAAAACTGTCTCTGGAAAAACATCAGCGTTTTTGATCCCAGTCATGAGCTCTTGTTAAAGCTAGATTGGAAGCACTACAATGGGACAGGTGTCATAGTTGTCCGACGAGAGAGTTATCAATGCAAACCTATGGCGTGCTTACGGAGCTTTTAGAAGGTGAGGGTGATTTTTTTTAGGATTTTTCGTAACTCAATTGGTTTTTGATGAAACTGGTAAGATATTTCTACTGTAAGTTCTGAAGAAAGCGATAATTGTACTGATTTTCAAAATGCTATGAACATTCATGAAATTATCTAGAAGCATTGTTGTCATGAAACATAGCTGAGCGTTTGCATGCATTTGTTGTTTTTGATCTTATTTTATATGGACTGAAAAATGAGCCCTTATTTCTAGGGACTTCTCTCACGCACGGTTTGGTCATGGGTGGATCGAATTGAAGTGCTGAAGCTAAGATAAGCTGGCAAAGGTATGTGATGTTCAAACTCAGGGTTGCGATATTGCTTTTTTACTGTTAGAGAATTTATAAGAGTTAGCGTGAACATCCGTGAATTGATGAATTCTCCCTATATTTGACTGCCGAAAAAGTTTTGCATGATTTCAGGGAATGTCTGGTGGGTTATGGTATTAGGTTATGGGTTAGGCTGGTGGGTTATCTAGGTTATGATATTTTTCTCATCATGCAATTCCGTAAATTATCATCATGAGTTATTAAACTACATAGATATCCCGCGTATGTCTATACATGTAAGTTTTGCTTGTTCAAGCTTGGTACTTTTGGGTCATAATCCTTTATCTAGGGAAAACAAAAACAAGCAAAGCGGACGACAAGCTTCTTCCAGTTTTGTCAAGCAGAGACAGGAATTTCACTGTGTACTGATGTGGCAGCCAGGTAGTCTTGATATTCATTTTAATGTGGTTGTAAATCGTATTTCGCGTTGTTTTCCTTTTTTTAGAGGTCTTTGTATTCCTGCGGTAGACTGGATTGTACAGTATGATTTTACCAAATAAACCAAGAGAAAAAATCCATCGAGTGGGACGAACTGCCAGAGGGAAAGATGGGCGGTAAGACTTCTTCTGCGGTTATTTTTGTATAGATTTTTGTTCATCATCTAAAACATATCTATTGAAAAAATAAAGCGCACTTAATCAGTTGTTTATAGTGGAAACGCACTGCTAGTGCTACGACCTGTAGAGCTCGGGTTCTTGGGGTATTTGCGGGCTGCTAAAGTAGTCCTCAATGAATTTAGTTTTCTTGGTCAAAGGTATGTTTTAGTTCGTGTTCGTTTTTTTTACAAGTAACATTTCTGACTATTTGCAGATCGCCAATATTCAGTCTCAACTTGAAAACCTTATAGACAAGAACTATTATTTAAATAAAACAGCTAAAGGAGCTTACAAATGTTATGTGAGAGCGTATGACTCACATTCATCAAAGGTATGATTAGAAAGATAGTACATCAGCGAACTGGAAGTAATTCATAGTTTGCAGCATATCTTTGATGTGAACAATTTGGATTTAGTGGCGGTATGCAAATCATTTGGTTTTTCTGTGCCGCCGTTCAAGGATCTGCCAATATCACACAAGCCAAAGGTATGTTTAATTGTTCACTGATACTGTTATTGTACAAAAATTGTTTTGAGAATACAAATGTGTTTGGGCTGGTAGATCTGACGGTAAATATAGTGTTCCTGCGGTGCTGACGTTTGCCGACAAGGTTTGCGCGTGAACAAATTGCCAGTGAGCGCAAAACTTGGAAATGTTGGCTCTGCGGCCATTTTGCGCGCGCGATCGCGTATTACAGGCCCATCACTTGTTCACGAGCAAATGTTGTCGGCAAATGTCCGTATTGTAGAAGCACTATATTTAGGAGCAGTGTACCGTCAGAATCCACTACCTATACATCTACGTAAAGGCTTGTTCTGGAATAATTTGCAATTAAATGGCGCACGAAATAGACCTCGGTTTAGGTGCAAGTGAGGTCACAGTTGTCAGGAGCCGGATACTGAAAAAGGCCGAAAACGTTTACGTTTAAACGTACTTCCACTGTTATGCTGTTCCGGGCCAATGTTGTTTGGTCTAGACCGTTGTTATCTTTTTGGCTGTTTATTGTTGAAAATCATTTCCCAGAAACCTCGTTATGAAACATTTTGCTGAGTTGTGATGTCTGATTGATCAGTCGTCTGTTATCAAAATAGATAGTTTATGACTAGGTTCTGCTCACCATTTTAGGAAAGGCCCACACGTATTGTAGGGTAGGTGAGTGACGAATGCGGGTTGCTTGCTCAGTCCAAAATTGTAATATTCCCGGAAAGAATTATTTGTCATGCTTCTTGCTCTTCTTTGCTTCCGCTTCACGGATTGAGTGCATCCAAATCTCCTGTGTAAATTGATGCCAAACGAACAACATGTCGATGCCCTCCTCAGCTATAACGTTGAGAGAAATCGCTAGATGCATAGCAGCTTACCATATTTAACATGCTTTTTTGCAGCAGACTTGAAGGCAAGCTTTCTACTGTAATAGGTGCATTTTTGGGTCCTTTCCTTGATCAAAAGTGAATACAGAAGTCAGCTATTTTGAGATTGACTATAATTTCTGAAATTTCTTGAATTGCCGCTTGATTTTAAGTGATGACCGCATTTTACCTTTTTCTCAAATCTACATTTTCTTGTAATTGAGAACAACAAGCAGAGAAAAGCAGCGACTTTTATTTGTCTTTTTAAAGCTTTCACTGTACCACACTTTGAAAAATACGTTCGGGATCCTATGGACACCTACGCTTCAATGCCAACCCCTGCGAAGGTTTTTGAGTTCATAGGAAGGTGGGCATTTGTGCTGAGATGTGCATTATTGCGCTTCTTCACATAACGGTCTTAGTTATGCAATAATATCCCTAAATTCAGATTTTTGCTGGTAGCACACCTGAGCTCAACCTTATGATCTCTTCCTGACCTCTATGTTCTTTTTTTGTTGTAAATGAGTGTTTTTCTTCAAATAAATGTTTTTCTGATATATGTGTACTGCGCAAGTATAGCCATCTCGTTTTTGGGTCAAAGGGGAATTCGTAAGAAAAATTTTGGGTCAAAGGGGAATTCGTTTTCGAAAACCCCTTTTGGCAAGCTCATGCCGGGCCCTGGATTGACTACAAACCTGATGAGCTGCTCTGAGATAAAATAGAAAGCAGGTGATCTTTTATTTCAAGTTATGTGGTCGACTCGAACGAATATAGTCCAATGGGATAAATTTGAGCAGAATAACCAAGCAACGCAAGAAATATGATTACTGATTGCAAAATCACTCCGATCTTTGGCTATCCATATAAAGCAAGACTGAAACTGTAGCTGCTTTTTACTATTGGTTCCACGAAGAATTTTATCTTATCTTAAATCTTAAAAATCTTTACAATTATTGAATGACGATTTTTAGAAAATCCGTCGAAACCATATGTTGGTCAAGCATGACTAAAATAACCGTAAGTGTGATATGAATTAATGCTTTTTTGCTTCTCTTTGCTTTTCTCAGTACAGGTACCTGAAACATAATAGACATTTATGTCCTGGTAAGCCTCTTCCAGACGAAGATCAGGCATTGGAGGTGCTGAACTAAAGAAAACGAAACCACTTAACCAAATTTGGCCCCAGCATATGAAGATTCAGAAAATGTGCAGGAGTGGAATGAATACCGCAATCTTCTAACATGAACATTACGACATGTAGTGGTTTGTCATTATTTATTCTCTTGCATATTGCAATTTTCGCACATCCTTACTGAATATCAAAAGATTGATGCAGTTATTGCGATCCATTTTCTTTTATGGGACAAGATAAGAATGAAAATTTATTGAATTGCAAGACACCGAAAAGCAAATTAATTCTTTTTTGACATAATACTTTAACAAATGAACTTGGGTGCTCGAAATTTAGCCTATTTTGGATAAGCGGCGCCTCCAGAATAGATGACCATTGTGCAGAAGAAATCGGCCAGGGGCACCATGGAGCATATGGGTATTTATCCTTTAACGCATTCAAATCATCGCAAAATCTAGACAAGGATCCGCTAGGCATTCGAATGTCGGCTCAGTTTTATGAATACTTACGTCATCGCAAACTGTATAATGTGCAAAAGTCAGAATTTGAAAAGTATTCTAAAGTTTAGCGATGGTTCAGTTGTTCTTGATCGCATCATGTTTATCGGTACATCCGCCCCGCGTGTGTCTCGCGCGGCGCTCGCGATGATCTCTTTCGAAAAGCCGGATCTGCTTTATTGATTGAAGGGCAGCACGCAGGCGCTTGCGTCGTGGTTATCCTATACAAGAGGACACTGCAGTCGAGGCAAATTATGACTATGTTTAGTGATCTTATTTTCCAAGCAAATATAGAGCCTTAGCGATTTTCTGCGGATATAAAAATACCATCGGAATTAAAGACTGCCCCTAAAAGCAGGGATTCAGCGTGTAATTTGCCAACGCCGTGTGCGAACCGCCTACTCCGGTGCGCCTCCTGCCTCCGTAAACTAAATCTCCTTAGCCCTTGACGCGCTTTTACATGGCAAGCACAACCAAATGCATATTTTCAGCAAGTTAATGCAGGCTTCAAGAAGACTCGCTCCAGCGCATATACTATAAATGTCCTCAAAAAGGGAAACTGGACGATCGCGATTTCTAAGTCCATATCTTTTTTTGAAAAAGCTGGATAAAAATTCGAAGGAATACCACAACTTGTAGAGAATTTTGCACAGCTTGGCGCTTCAAAAATTTTCCTACGCGTCAATACCACTCACCAACCATTTTTGCGCAAAAATGCCCTGTAATCGTTCTTGCAATAACTTTTGAAGGCCAAAACACATCAACTCCACAGTTCCAATCCTTCTCTCCATACATTTTTAGCTCTATGAATTTTTCCTCTAAGAATTTCTGAAAAAAATCCTTTTAGTTTTGGAGGATGCAACAGCTGTTTACCATAAACTTTTGGAAGCTTTCTTGCACCCAGTTTTTGGCCTTCTTAAAAGTGCTTGTTACCCAATTTTTCACGGTACTGTAAGCATTAACAACGGCTTTCTTTACCGTATCCAAGCATTCACGAACCAATCGAAGAGACGTGCCTACAAGAAAAGCACTCAGCTTAATCAGAATCGGAAAAATTCGAATCACTGTTGAGGAATTTAAATGGAACTTCCTAGCAATCTGAGGATTTTATGAGAGGCTTTGCTTTGCATTACCAAGCGCCTATTTTGGGTCCTTCAAGAATGCACCTCACACAAACCAACTTGAAGTGCAAGTATGAGAAATATTATATGTAGGCAATGCATGGTAACCACGGCACGTCCTGATAATGTAAAAATGGAGAACAAAATGAAGGTTACTCCGCTGCTGTCATTTTGATTCTCAAATCTTATCAGCTTCCAAACCAAAGTTGACCAACAAATTCATTTAAAGCATGGCTTCAGGTAGATCGGTATGTTTTATTTGATTTCTCAATTCTAGTGTCGCTAGATTTTTTCACAGTAATTGATCCTTAATATTAAGCAAATCCAAAGTGCGCATTTTGACTCCATGTCTCGATATGATATAAAATGGGGTAATTTTATGAGGTAAGATCAAATTTCCGAACCTAGACAAACATTAAGACTCACGTCGGAACCTCACCGCCGATTTGCTGTAGTTTTGATGGATCTTATCTCAAAATTTCTACTATTCAATGTCTTTTTATCAACAATCAATTATCTTTTCACTACGATGTTTTTATATATCTATGAAGCAATAAGTTTTCTGGATGAGGGTTTAACGACGCGACTCGCAGGCATCGCGAAGCGGCAGCCGCGTCATTTGCGAATTTGTTGTTATACACTTATTCAGAGTTTCAGTGATAATAATCAGCTCTGTTGCGTGTCCATAATGTCAAAGACCTAGGCTTTTAAGGTCTGCGTCAATTATGTACCCTCCTGCGTAGGAACTACGCACCCGCAACGCGAAGGAGTTGCTTGTGGATCTCCAGTTGATGATGGCAATATGAACGCGCGAGCCATACGCTACGCAAAGGTGACGCATAGCTTTGGCGCGGCGATGGCGCGAATGGATTTGTCGCGATTGACACAGACTATATGTGCAAAAATGCGCTGAAATTGGTGATTAAAAACTTCCTGACCTTGCTTTTTGGACAACGCCCTGTGCAAGTTTTCTCTGCAAGATTCGAAAAACTTATAAATCAACAGCAGACTCTCCAGCCAGTAAAGAAATTACATTGCACTGAACAACTGTCTACGTGTATTTAACAGCTCAACCACAATCGCTTCTCGAACGTCAGCTTTCCAGTGTCTTCCTGCAATGTAAGCAATGTGAGCTTATGACTGTATCCTGTTCAAATATCAAAAAAATCTCCCATTATTTGCGCACAAAGCAGTTTTTTTCTGAACTAATGACGTGAGCGCCCACAAAAGCCCCATGAAGATACGCCTACGAATCTTTCATAGATTTAGGCTTTCATCATCTGGATTGCTCAATTATTACTCTGATCTTCTCTGACGGTTAAATTTGAGAATAAAAACCACAATTTTTAGAAATCCTACGTTAAAGCTTTCATTCACGATAAAGCCATTTTTCGATGTCATTTCGGACCAGAACAAATTTCGCAATATTGAATCTGATAAAATTTTATGGCCATTGATAAGTCCTATGGTCTGAATTGTCAATCTTTTGGGAGGTATTCCCAGAGATATATACAGAAGCCAAAAAGTTTCGTTGTAAACTAACAAAATCAAAGACTTCAGAAGCATTTGACCCACCGGTGGGTCGTACTGTCCGAAATGATAGAACACGTACGACCCACCGATGGGTCGCACTGCCTTGAATGTGCTAAGAAAGGGGCTGTCGACACTTCATTTGACTTTCATAATTTACAGAAAAATTATCATACTTCTTATCTATTTTCCCCTCAATAAAGCTTATCAGATGTTATTTTCACTCGTGTGTTCAAATTTTAATTAGATATTATTAAATTGTTTGTTGGCAGCTTTCTTATTCAACCATACCGTAATCACCACAAAAAACAGCTGAGAATCAGCTGAAAGGCATCCCTCAGCATACTAGGAAAGTGCGGGTAGAAGTCATACTGCATGGACTCGGTACAACTGGTCTAAGTAATGCGACAAGATGTATGCTTTTGTAACAGATGCCGCACTTGAAAAAGCGGAGAGGGATCCTATTTCGACATGACTCTTTCATCTTACAGATATAGAGTCACCTATTTGAAATTCAATGAGAAATCTTTGTTAGCGCATATGTAAATACACTATACAGTTGTGGCCGTGGAATTTGTCCAAAATTGCGGGATTTTCGGGATTCGCGGGATTTTCGGGATTCGCGATGTTTGCGGGATTCGCGACTTCACGGGATTTGCGGGATTCGCGGGATTTGCGGGACTTGCGGGATTTAGCTATAACTTCTTTTAAATCCATATTATTTGCAATCTGCGTGTAGATTTGGCTTCAGCTTGATGAGACTAATCTTTTGATATACAGTGTGTCCGTAATTCGTGGTGAGGGGGTAGACTTACAATGATACCTTGCTGTTCTCTATGTTAAGGCTTTTGTGAACATTTATCACAGCGTAAGAGTACTCTGCGTTGATACCACTGCTTGTTTTCATTATCGAAAACTATCGCGAATAAATTGGGCAGTTTTTATTTACCCTTATCACTGATATAAGCATTTTATCATTTATCACTGATAATATCACATTTTTGGATCATTTTTTGCATATGGTAAGGAAAGTACTGTAGGAAAAGCTGTGTGAATTTCTATCGCTCTTTCTCTCATTATAAGTGATCTACAGGCTTTTCTAGTTCTGTCTATTGCTCGGTGCAATTGGTAGATCCCTCGCTGCAGCAATCGATCGATTTTTCATCGGCACATGCCATTGCTGCCAATTCTTACCTAGAATGGCATTTTTGCTTCAACTCGCTTCACGCCGAAGCCTGGGCTGAAATTCTGCACCTATATGGAAGATGAACGTCGACCGCATGAATTTAAGCCATTCTTATCTGTCGCTGTCATTGATATCATCATTTTATCATTTATCACTGACGACGCAAAATTGGATCATTTTTGATATACAATAAGAAATGTACTTTAGGAAACGCTGTGTGAGTTATCGCTCTATCTCTTATAGTACAAAACCACTCACAGAACATGCAAAATTTCCGGGAATTCCGCGAAATTCATGTGAATCACGCAAATTACGCAGCGCCATAACTTCTTTTCGAATGAGTATGTTCAAAATCCGAAAACAGCGTTGTTTCAGCTCGTAAAGGCGAATCTTTTGATATACAGGTTGTCTCCAATATCTTGTTTTCAATAATCTTGAATTTGCATGCCGACGCCCCTTCGCATGGGTGTAACGCAACAAGCACCACACATAGGAGACTGCCATGGGTACCGTTCGATAGTACTCTTTCACTAAATTATCGTGCGCTAAACTGCAGCCGAAGACTCTCTTTCAAAAGAGATAGAAGAGCTGATAAACTCTGGAAAAATTAAGCTGTTTCAAGTTCTACTAGCCGTAACTTTCTTTAGAATGAACATTTTCGAAGTCAGAAAGCAAATTCGTGTTTATCTTGTCAAGTCGAATCTTACTGTATACAGCATGTCCTTAAAATTCCGTTTTCAATTTTTTCAAAATTTTCTGCGCGCGTATATTCACAAGGTCGCAACGCAGCGCACATCAAACATAAAAGACTCTATCAAGCACTGTTGAATTGTGCTGCTTCCGCAGATTATCGAGCGCTAGGAAGCAACCGGAGAATCTTCTTGAAAAAAGATAGAAGAGCTGGTGAATTCTGGAAAATCGTGTTGTCTCAAGTTTTGCCCACAGTGACCCTAAAATGAGAAGCTCTGCTGATAGTACTCTGCGTTGATACCACTGCTT
>CATQJL010000223.1:80466048-80540053 GCA_958299035.1 Cylicocyclus nassatus
TGTTGCTTGTTAATACTGTGAGTGTTCCTGTGCAATAATAGGCTTGCTCATTGTTTTTTCGTGACCAAAATTGCCCGTTAATATTGAACTTGCGGTCAAATCTAGCGCGCCTCTTTGGTAATAGTCTTCTAATATCAGGTGGATTCGAAAAGATCTGTTAGTTTGTATTTTCTTTATAAAACCGTTGTTTAAATAGTTTAAGGCAGCTGCACACTAGCTCTACTGCAAATAGAGCTATCTCATCAGGCGTTTTTCGTGAAGCTCACACATTCAGATGCGCTGACCATCTGTCTACTTGTAATTGTCATGTTTGAACTACCGAATTTTCACCTTGTTATGACCTTGTTGTAAAAGCTGAATTTTCAGCGATATTAGAATCTATAGAGTCTTTCGCTTTATAATCACCTCTTCAAAAAGTCTCTAGTAGACTATTGTTTTACTATGGAAAGTTCACTTATCAGTGCCGTGTGGCCGAATCAAGTTTTGTATGCAAGCGTCAGAGTCTATGCTTATTACAGACCTTTGTTGAGCCAAGAACATTCAAGCTCAATGTTCTTCTCTCAATCGTGATCTGTTGCCTAATTGCGACAATTGCTTTTTTCCTTTCCTTTCAGAATGTTAAAAACTTGCAGGAGAGACTTCTGTTCTGGGTCATGATTTGTGCTGAATCAGAGTCATTCACAGTATTTGTACTACGCTCTTATGGCAGAGTACTCGCAAAGGTACGACAACTATGTAGTCTTATGAAAATCGCCTAATAGTTGCCTCTCAGTAGTTGCTTTAAACTGAAGCATGACCAACAAAACCTACAACAAACTACAAAGAAACTGCAAAAATGATTTCCTAGCACTTCAGATCTTCTGCAATCTATTAAGGAGGCACAGTTTGTTGCAATTTAGAAGCAAAGCAAGGTAATGGATTAGTGCAGCAGAGCGAGAGAATGTTGAGGTTATTTTGCTAAACTTAGCCACAGAACCTGGTCACATTGAAAAAAGGCGACTCATTGCGTTTTCATTCCTCTCGCTATGATGTTGGCTATCAGATCATAAAGTCGTTCTGCAACTGCAGTGCAAATATTTCAGTAACATGGTACATGACCAAATGATGTGATAAGCAAGTCTAAGGCTTTGGCCATACTTTGCCCGTGTTGCCGGTGTTGAAAGTGTTGCCAGTGTTGAAAGTGTTGCCGGTGTTGAAAGTGTTGAAAGTTGAAAGTGTTGCCGGTGTTGAAAGTGTTGAAAGTGTTGAAAGTGTTACCGGTGTTGAAAGTGTTGAAAGTGTTGCCGGTGTTGAAAGTGTTGGAAGTGTTGAAAGTGTTGCCGGTGTTGAAAGTGTTGAATGTAGAATCAGTTCTGCAGTTTCATTCTTCCTCAAGCGATCTTACCGGCTGGTGAGTACGTTTGAAATGGACATGGAAAATGAGCACTGAAATGCGAATGGAATGGGAAATGCTTTCACATGCAAAAGAACCTCATACAAAGTTTTTGGGAAGTAGAGGACTTGTTTCAGATAGGCAATCTCTGAATTTTGAGAACGCTGCTGAAGTCTGAGTAATGCGTGTTAGCTGTCGAATCCGGCGTTTCTACGATTACTGAGTAGATGACGTACATATGGGAGATCTTGCAGCGTCTTCAAATATTGGGGATTGCCTATCTAACTGACTCTTCTACTTTCAAAAACTTTGTATGAGTATCTTTTGCATGTAAAAGCATTTTCCATTTCAGTCGCATTTCATTACTCATGTTCCATGTACATTTCAAACGATCTCACCAGCCAGTAAGGTCGCTCGAGCAAGAATGAAACTGCAGTGTCTACATTCAACGCTTTCAACACTTTCAACACCGGCAACACTTTCAACACTGGCAACACTCTCAACACCGGCAACACGGGCAAAGTATGGCCAAAGCCTAATAGAACTGTAGAAGTGTAGAAGCCAACTTGTACATGCAGGTGAGAAAATGGCGTTAAAAAGCATCAGAAAAGAACTCACAAGATAGACTAATCTGGTACTGCCCCATCTGTGAAGCATAAGTCGCCAGTTGATTCCTTGGATTGCCTTGGAGAGTTGTACGCCGAGATTAGCAGCGTAGTGATAGAAAAAAGCTTCCCAGACAAAGAACATTTCGATGTGATCACTGCAAATCGTAAGACTTGGCAGATAATATACATTATTAGGCATGGAGATGCGATATCGCGGAACAAAATGTTTTGAAGTGGAATAAGTAATTTACCGGAACCAGCCTCGAATCAACGACTATTAGATTATTTATTATTTATTAGACGAAGATTTATGGATAGTCGAACGGATTCTGATGAGCGATGTACCAGCAATTCTGTTTCGACTCGTAAAAAGCACTCTCTCTTTGAGAAGATTCTCTCGGAGAAACAGACTATCCACTTTCTACGCCGCTGCTTACAAGAACATGTGATGCCGTATTTCATCTCAAAGAAGCGCATCCACAAAGTATGCGGGTACCCAAAGGAAATCAGCATGTGAAGAAAATCGAGCAATAACTTCTTCGTATGGCACTTCGATCGAAGCAAGATCATATGAAATTGATGTCTAAGTGTTTAAATAAGGAGCAATGTTGTGTACGATATATGTCTGATCGCTTTTGGAAGAGGATCGTGGGTGAGTCGAAACACATCTTTGTCATGTCCAATCTAACGCTAAGTCTAGATAGCAGAAAATTTCAAAACTTTATTTGAGCAAGAGAAATACCATACACAAGAGCCAGCTAGTGCAAACAGTTGTGGTTAAAGTCAGTTAAGGTCAAAACTGTGCTGCTTCCACTCTCACTAATACTCTTAGTCGATTCCGGGTCTCGGTAATTGGCAATGCACTCATTTCCGATAATGCGTTATCATTGCTGGACCTTGGTCCTAGTTTCGCACCTAGTCAATCAATAGGATCGGATGTCGCGTAGAATGGTCGGCAGCCTGCAGTATGTTCACTAAAAGATGCGTCAGCGAGCCAACGAGCGTTAGAGCATAAGAGACGGCGAAACAGCTGGGAGAAACCGTGGCCAGTTATAACTTTTCCTTGTTTAGTTTATAAACCGCAGGAACCTAATCAATCAGTGGATTCCAAGTTTCGAGTATTTGCTACCGCGCTCCTCTGTTCTCAATCAATGCCGCCAAAAACGGCAAAATAATTATTTAACACTTTTGCAACGCCGTGGCCTGCGCGAAATTAGCGACCTTTGTGCTGCTGAGGAGATCAAGGTTTCGGTCAGCGACAAAGGAGGAGAGTTTGTAGTTTTCTCTCGTGATCTGGAACTGGCTATCACGAAACATCATCTACAGGATACTACCGTATACGAATCTGTGGCAGCAAACGACTTCAGAAAGCAGTACCGCCGCTTAAACAGGGTATAATTAGAGGTAGCTAAAGCTGAAGGCATTTCTAGGGTTATGGCTACACGTTTGAAGACCGATCTGCCTATGTGTCCTGTTCTCTTCACTCTTATCAAGACACATAAGGTGTCCGTAGATAGTTTAACATCCAGTAAGCCGCAGAATTTCAAGGTTAGGCCTATCATCAGCAGCGTTAAAGGTCCTAGGATAGGATTTCTTGGTTTCTCAACACCATCCTTTCTCAACTGCTCAAATTTGTTCTCGCACATCTCTCCAACACAAAAATGTTTTTTGATCGCCTGCGCAGCACAAGTGTAAAGCAAGGGTGCGCTTTGGAGTATTTCAGTGTGGAATCGCTTTATACCAACGTTTCCAACGACGCCGCAATGCAAGCGACATTCGAACTTCTTCTAGAACACCAGTCGTCACTTAATCTCTACGGTCTTAGCATCAGAGACATCTTGTCGTTGGTTGAAGAATGCCTCAACTGCCTCACCTTTCGTTGGTGTGGCAATTATTACAGGCAAATAAGAGGACTGGCTATGGGACAAAGACTAGGCCGACTTTAGTGATTGTTTTCATGTCCAAGGTGGAAGCTCCGGTACTGGTAAGTAAGCCTCTCCCCTGCTGTCGGTACATGGACGATTGCTGTATCGTGTGTCCCACTTAGGCCGAACTTGATTCTTGCTTCAATATCATGAATGCTCAGGACAGGAACATCAAGATGACGAGGGAAAAATCCAAAGACGGATGGCTGCCGTTCCTCAACGTGCAGTTATGTTTGTCAGACAGATGTTTTAAAACCAGATGGTACAGAAAGCCGAGCAGCGAGTATCTTAGTACACTATACTTCAGCACATCCAGCACGAATAAAAGCATCCATCACAGGGAACATGTTTAGAACGGCTGCAGGAGTCTCTTCTGATAGAGAAGAAAAGATGCACTTGCTGGAACTTGCAAGATCCGTTGAGATCCAATGGATAAAGCACGGAGACTCATTGTCCTCATAGATGCCGGGTTCATCGTCCGCCTAGATTAGAAGCTGAAGATCAGATCTCATTCTGTCTACCATACATCTCAGAAGATTTAGTAGGGTTGTTCGCAAAGTGTTCCATCAAGCAGACTTCAATGATATGGTAAGAATCGTCGACATTCCTCCTGCAAACCTTAGAGTTGTTTCATACTACAGTCGCTGCAGCAGCTGCAGTCACATTGGGGTGGGCAAAAGATATCGATCGATCGACTGCCGTCGCTGCAGCGACTGCAGTATGAAACAACCCTTAAGCAGCAACTGGTACGAAACCGCGAGTATGATCGTCTCTGTACAACGCCTCATTGTGTAGTTTGTTCATTTGGCAAGGAAGGAGACTGTATGGTATCAGTATTGTCTACCTTCTCACGTGTACAACATGTGGAGACACGTATATTGGCCAGACAGGCCTCCCCCTCCCCTATGCACGCGCATCAAAGAACACTTAGATGGTCTCAGCAAGGGCGATGTAGCTACGTTAGGCATGGATCGCAGGCTCAGCTATAACGACGCGGAGGTGGGAGTGCAGGTTCGAATCCTGGCGCGTGAACCCGAAATCCTAGAGCGCAAGACACTCAAAGCGTTTTGGATAGCAGCCCAAAATCAAAAAATCAAAAGGAAGGATGAGTGCCTAGCCATCACTAACGAGCTGTCACCATATCAGAGCCTTTGTGACTTTTGAATAATGAGGTCAGGTAGGACCGAGTCACTAGTTGAATATAAAAGCAATGCAGTATAGTTTTTGACATAAGTGATCTGCATCCACCAAATCTATTATCTAAGGCTTAATCTTGCGTTTTGGTTGATACCGTTGCTTGTCTAGAGGGTTGGGCTGGTTTCTGTGGTCGATAAGGTGTTTGATCGGATAGTTCACTCATGCGTTTTCAACTTTTCAGACTCTGAAGAAGGCGAATTTGCCAATACGTCGGTTTGTATATTGTGGAATAAATATCTGTACTAATCTTGGACGCTGCTAAAGAAACCAGTCAGAAGAATCAACGACTGTCCATTAGTATATCATTGGGTGCAAGATAGTGTGATGCTTTATAATGCTCAGTGATAGTATAGGCTCCCTCGGGGAGCCTTGGAAAAGGCGTAAGAACGCGGAAAGAGAAAATTGTAATTGGTTCTGCTACATGTTGAAGGTGGAGTATCACTGCTATTAACTGAGTCTTCAAGTTTTGTACACAAACCTACTTCTACGAGAGCGATGTCGTCTCGCATCTGTTCGATATTGGCTTGCTGTCTCGTGCAGACAAAGAATGCGCAGCGCATTGTCATCAGGCTGGACTTGATGTTTTGCAGTTTTGGGCGTCACAACATCTAGTCGCATATATGATTTTACTTATCAGCCGCTGATATCCAGAATACGAGATCCGGGCTGCATCCCGAAAAACTGTTGTTGATGTTTTGGAATCACTAATTTCGAGGGAGAGGATGGATATCGATTCAGACAAAGAAAGTTTGATCACCCACAGAAAGCTGGCGAACGTTTTTGTCTTTTGATTATAACATCAGGGCAATGGCGATTACTTGACGTTTACAGCGCTCGAAGCATCGCTATCGATGGTACTCATTGCACTACACGTTATAATTTGATACTCGCCACGATAATGCTCGATAATGTGTATGATTGTAGAAGGAATCTGCATGGCACTCTTGCTGAGCAGTGCCATGGATGTACCTACATGTGAAAATTCTCAGCGTTAGCCAACTGTATAGCAAGTTTGCATCCAATTAAATGTACATGCAGATCAGGAAGACATTTTTATTAGACAATGATACCCAATTGTTATGACTTGGGTTAACACCTCATGCGTACTACTTTCATACAACTTTGCCTGAGACGAAATGGAGAGAAGTAAAAGACCAATGAAAATACATAATCGGATATTGAAGACAGGAAGGTAAACACGTAAGACGTAAGAGAAGGTAGGAAAGCGAGACAGCAGGAAAAAACCAGCTCAAAACAAAAGCAAGGGAAAAAGCAACCATCAAACAAACGAAGCTCATCTGTGCACCTGAACCTCCCGCTGTTGTGTAAGTTGCCCTTAGATAAAGTAAATATGCTGGCCTATGTTCTGATGTTCTCATTCACATCTACTCTACTAATAAATCAAGTAACTACAAGTGTCCCGGATCACCACAAGTACAAGTAAATGAGGACTACAACATTATTATTTATGTATCGCAGCATTGAAATGACTGGATACTACCTTAATGAAGGATATGAATTATTAGGGATTATGTCCAGGGCACGGCACAGGTCGTCTGGAAGCAGGCTGGACTTCGTTTTTGGAGCAAAAAGCAAAGGAGATATGGTTTTTGAGAATAGAAAAAGAATAAGCGCCATTTAATCGAACACAAACTTTTCGGACAGGTTATCACACGATTGAATGCTTCATCGGTATGACGAAAAGTGCGCGCGTTCTGAAAGCAAGGCTAGAATAAACAATGCTTGTTTACAGCGCACAAAGAATCATATGACATCAAAATTGAACTGTATACATAGAATACATTTTGCAGAAAAAATATGCAAAAAGATTCGAAAACAGCATTACCTTTTCCAAAATTATTCCGTCTCCAGACTGTCACCAGACGAACTGAGATCGTCTGGAGCATATATTTGTATCACGTCACATAAGGTTCGGATTTTTCTATCATGGACGGATTTCCCAGTCAAAAATCTATCCCTGAGCATGAAGACATTTTCATGTCATTCCTTTCCTTGTTTCTTGCCTTGATTTCTTCATAAATCGCTTTGTGTTGGATATCGCGCTTCAATGCCAAACTCATGAGCATGCGTGGCATTCAGCTCCAATTTGGACTTTCACACTTATCTCACGTTTTTTCTTTCAGATTAGTAAATTTTTCTTGTTTTCATCTTCTCCTGAGTAGGTAGCTCAAAGAGGACTTCGTGAAACTTCCCAAAGTCAGGGGTGACTTCGTTTTCAGAGCCCTGGTTATGTCTCTTCAAAGCATAAATGTGCCGGCACAAAACCTATTTTTGAGCTAAACCGGGAGTTTTTATTGATTGGTTTTTCCAAATTTCTTTGTGTTTGCTTCCATCAAACGTTGCTACGTGATATGTTTGCAATGTTATATAACTTTTTTCTGCATTGTTTTCCAAATCTCATTAACAAAATGCCTCCATTTCTTAAAGGCCAGGGTAAAATCAGGTTTGAATTGTGCTGAATCAGAACTATACTTGGAATGAAGTAGTCAGGTAGCACGGATTATCATGAAAGAACGCCTGGGAATTCTTGAAGTTTTTGCTTGAAACCTGATCTTGTATCGAATAATCGTACCAAATAATCGTATTCGAATAGCAATGTTATCTTATATTTCTATTCCGAATTTAAATTCAACTACTTAAATATTTTAGAGATGATCATTCAAACGTTATTCTCCGATAAACCACACGCTGTAGCAATAATATGTGGTTTTCTAACTTTAATTGTTCAGATACTTGTTTTGTTCGTATCTACTTTCATTTGCCTTATCAAGAAAGAAAAAGAGAACTTTTGAGTACTTGTTACAGTCAATGTACTAACAACAGATACTGAGATTTACTCGCGTGTATGACTGGAGGCTGTTCAAGAGATTTGCAGAATACCAGGGATTGTGATGTTTGAAAAAACAGACATGAAATTTTCGAATTTCCATCCTATCACCCTTGATCACAAGAGACGACCTTCTGAACGCCCATAAAAGGGTTCGTGACTGAGAGGGATCCAGAGTGGGCTCCATCGCCATTTCGATCAGAGTACCGTCTTTTCAATTGAAGCGCACTATCTCCAAACACTTCACATTTGACGCCGTTTCTTTTAAACATTGAGTATACGTAAAGTGGACATCTTTGTATACATCTTGGACATCTTTGTGAAAATTATTAAGTAAAATGTGGGCAAATCATGTCAGAGGATAAAAAAAAAATATCAATTCTCTGTTACCATAAGACCCTATGCGTGTGTTTCATGCGTGAACAAATCCTGTGAAACATAACCCATTTTGCTGCATACCTTTAAAGCACATACCAACATGTCCGCCAAAAAGTCGAAACTCTTGAAAATGGTTTGCTCAGAAACTCGCCAGCATGCCGGTTTTTTTGCATGCGCGACTGACCCTACATGTGGTTAGACTCTTGTCACATGTGATTTCCACGAATATGTACAATATTTATGCCCTAAATGGATCTTAATGATAAGCATACATGAGCATACCACGTTGTAAGCCAGAATGAATGATAACGAAAAGTCACCATCGGTCAACTCAAATCAAGAGGAATACAAAAAGTCAGAAGGTGGCCCAAAGGCACACGACAGAGCTAGTGGAAGTGAAGTGTGTTATCGATATTCAAAACCACACAGACGATGAGGCGA
Source organism: Cylicocyclus nassatus (assembly GCA_958299035.1). Taxonomy (NCBI): domain Eukaryota; kingdom Metazoa; phylum Nematoda; class Chromadorea; order Rhabditida; family Strongylidae; genus Cylicocyclus; species Cylicocyclus nassatus. The sequence goes on from CATQJL010000223.1 coordinate 80,474,818, forward strand.
TCATGTATGCATGCTTTAACAGACATTCTAGAAGTAGGAACTAGCCGGACAGTTAAAGGAACAATGTCAAATGTAAAAAGTATTCTAAGCTGATTCCCGTGTACAAACAAAAACACCTCTACTAGAGGAGTACTGAGCAGCATCGTGGCTTACTGGCTATGAATTGTAAGTGGAAAAGCATTTCAATAGTTACTATCATTTTGTCGATTTGTCGATTTTGCCAGTTTTGCAATTCATGAATATGCGAATCTGTAGAAAAAAAGACAATTCTCCATGGCATTGATAACACTTCAATGCGAACCTACCACAACTCCACATCCGCGCTCCATTCATTCAGGCTTCGAAAACTCCTTTATCGCATACAACGCACTCCCTCGCCGTCATGCAGACTGAGTGCACCCATGCTCTGCATTTTCTGCAGAACCACCAGAGCAAGCACGGTTGCGCCCACCACGATCTCCTCGTCCTCGGGGTCGTCCAGGAAAGGCTGCGTGTCATTGCATATGACACATATGTTATGCGTCTCCGTATTGATGTCATCCGTATAAATTGTTGAAGACATTAGTTTTTCGACTTTGCTTTGCGCTATCTTTTCATAACAAAATGTGCAAAAGCAGGAACACAAAGCACCTTCGGCATACTTTTTCCGACTGAGTTCTTTGTGTGGTGTGTTCTGTGTGGAATCAATCACGGAGTGTTAGCTCCTCCTGAAAAAAGCAAATCGAGCTGTACTTTTCCTTTGCTTGCCATTCTAACTCAGCTCCTCCACCGCTTTTCGGATATGCTCACGGGTTCGAAGCAAACTGGAAACTTTTTCTTTATCAGCGGACGCGCTCGTATTCCACGAATACGAAAGGCTCTCGACATATTGTAATAGAAGAATCTTGGACTTATCAAAATTCATGCCGTCTGTGCGACTATCCTATAACTCAGCCACAATAGTTTTCTTCAAATCATCCAGGATGGGTCTTCTTCAGTTTCCAAACCTGCTCCAGCCTGTGACAGATCGGTTTCCGGAAGGCAGTAGTTAGACGGTGTCTTTTCAGTTGCCGAATCCTGCTGCTCCATTTGTGAGAATTCATCTAAAAAGTATCAACAGACGCAGTGTCAATGAAATGAAAAGCTGCAACTTTGAGTTTGTACGGTTTCTGAGGCGTGTCAAAAGATGGCACGCGCCATTCAATTGAAGAAGTTCTCTGAATTGCATAGTCCTTGATCTCCATTGCACGCTTGTGTCGAATTCTCTTTAGCGCATTTTCCTACATTATTCCTTTTTATTCTAAACAAGTTTGTTTGCGAGCTTATAACATAGTTTCTACTGTGCAAATAACCTGAATACGGTGATCTCGTGCCAATAATGGTTTGATATCTATTCATGCATTAGCTGGAGCTTCCAAGGAATGTATACTTGAAGGTCCGATGTCATCTCTCACAAATCATAGTTGCATTTTCTATAGACGCTTCACGATTGTAAGAAGCCCATTCTTCTTCTCCCCTCGAATAGTAGCGCCGGAAGTACGCTTCAAAAGCGTGAATGCTGGGATCGGTCATTCTGTGCTCAGCCAACAGACCAAGCAACATGCTTTTTGCTTTCGAAAGCTCAACCTTAATGCACTGGGTGAAAAGTGTTTTCAGCCAGCCTGAAATCCGTAGATAGGTTTTGCAAAGAAGGAACAGGGTCCTTGCCTCCCACCAAACTCTTTTTTCGCTACTCCCCTGTAATAAAGTACATCGAAGATTACCGCTGGCAATGCCATGCGCACAGGAGCTTAATGGTGACGGCAGAGAGGAAGAGCTGAGAGAGAGGTAAAGCAGAAAGCAGAAAGCCGTAAGGTTTCACAGCAAACAGTAAATGCAAGGATTTCCTTCACAAAAAACTACCTCTCCTTTGATTCTGGTGACCTTAACTATATTAAATAGCTGACGCTATCGAAAAAAGGTCCGCTGCCCTTTAGCTTTCTATTTTGAGTATTAATCTTGCTTATCACTTCATTCGCCCTGCAACCAAACTGGTTACGTACAATGTCGAAGGCTCGTGGCTGCTGCGCATATTTGCAGCTTGAGTGCAGAAGCGAACTAGCCTTACTCGTTCTTGCGTTACGTCAAATGAGTTAGGAGAACAATCAAAGTTAGGGAGACGGTCTTTTCGCACGGGCGATCTTAAGCTCCACCCTGATTTTGACTTGTCTGATCACGTCACGCACTCCGCAAACCTTTCCTCCCCTTGCTTTGCTTAGGCTGCGTTCATACTGATCCCGAAGTCCGGGAACAGTTCCAGCACAGCGCTTGAAATGAGCGCTATGCTGATACTGTTCCCGGACTTCGGGATCAGTATGAACGCGGCCTGGGAAGCCGCCGCAGGATGTGTCGCGCGCTGCGGTGGTCCTGTATGGAAAGCATAACGGTCGTGCGAATCGCCCTACACCCTCAAATTTAGGATATATGATTCTCAGAACTTCCAAAGAGATCTGTTTTGTCATTCAAAAGTTTTTCTCCATGACAAGCTGACAACGGCAAATCAAATGACACACTAACTGATGAATGCTAGAAAAGTTCGACAGATGCCAAGATGAGTTCGCATCATCATAACCGTAATTATAGACAGAGGGGAAAAATAAACAAAATCCTATCTTTGTGTCTCATGCACCTGGTCATTCTCGTGATCTGCGTTCTCTGGGCATGCAATATGACGATGGGGTGCAGTGGAAGTGCAAAAACCGCGAACTCAGCACGCAACAGCACTGGGAGTGCAAGAACCACGAACTGGGTTCGCAACACGGGGAAGCGGCGCACTGGAATTGTAAAAACCATGAAAACTTTAAGGAAAGGATAAAAAAAGGAAAGAAAAGTTCACCTATCTTGCTCATCCACTCTCGCATTTTCCTCACTTGGGTTCACACGGCACATACCACGGAAACGTAGTGCACTGAAAGCACATATCCGCTTGAATACACAGTAGGCGACATTAGAAACGTCCAAAAGCCGACAACGACAAAGAGAAAGTTGAATCGACCCCTAAATAACACGCGTAAGTGAAGGACACCGCCAAATAATTTGAAGCAGCAGGGTTGGCTAGCTGCCAGTTGCGGCTGTGTGTCCTGCGACGAAGAGCTTACTTTTTGGACATGTCCGACCTTTAGCATTTAAAAGCAGTTTCCCGGCAGATTTCGCATTTCCATCTTTTTGCATGTTTTGGGCCTTTTCGACCCGAAGACCCCGAATTTGAGCTTTGAAATGGGTGAAAAGACCTTTCTCTTCGGGGCGTTTACCCAATTTTTAAAAAGCAGCTCGGACGAAAATTTCAGTGGAAAGTTGGGAGGTCCTGGCACGAAGACCCTGCTGCCTGTAATTTTTGCTTTGGATAGCATGCAAAATGCGAGAGAGCGGTCGTGGGGTCCCGCGCCGAACGGTAGGCGAAGTCGTCCAGCGCGCGCCGATTGGGGTTGCGCGCGCCGGTTCGAGGGCTATTTTCTCGGCCCAGGGGAAACATCAACCAGCCGGACTGCGCCTGTAGGTCAGTGGGATGACCAAAAACCGTACCATGGCAATATCCTCCAGGACGCGAATCTGCCGGGACACTGCCTTTAATGGTTTGTAGAAAAGATGTTTATTTCAACTAGAAGATATATCAGATTTATATTTGGTCATTATCGTGCTTGCTGCTCTTCTTATTTATTCTCACGAAGCACCTCATTTGCGCACCAAATTTACTGCTCATACCAAAACTCCTCGATCATTTTCCATCCCAGCGCTTTCTTCACGTACACTTGCTGACTATTGCTTAGCTGTGCGCCTCTTGTTTCCTTTCTGTTTTTGAGCGAAGGGACCATCTGGCACTATGGCTAATGAAGTAGCTCATATTTGTCCAGACTAGATTGACAATTATTTTTATACTGCTTTTTTTCTGACCATTCTCATGATTATGTGTTTTACATACCATCTTCTTTTCACTGCCAGGAAAAGTTCAAATTTAGGCTCAGTTATTGTTACTAACAATACGGTATGCTGCTGCACTGCGTTGTTTTCTAACCGCTCCAAATAGATAGTAGAATTAGCAGGGCACTTTTAGGTACATCGAAAACAAATAAATAAATATGAAAACTCCAGGAGATAGCTCGCAAAAGTTACTCGAAGCAGGGTTTGTACCCCTGACATCAACTACATTGAAATCCGACAATGACGCTGCGCTATCTGCACTGCGAATCAACAGTGGTGCTAGCATGTACAATTTTATGGTAGTTACGCAGGAGTCACTACTTCTACAATACTGATATTTACTAGGCACATTGCACTAGTAAAACATTACACATGCACTAGCAGTCTCGCACGCTCTTTTGGTCGTACTAAATTAACTTCGTTGCTCTGCCTGCTCCAGGCCCCTTCCTTTCTGGTACGCCTTCAAAATTGCCTACATAGCGCAGCTGCCGGGGGCGTTGTTATCGCAATTATCAGTGGTTCGGTCACGCGTTTGTGTTAGTTTTGCGGCGCCCTGCGGAGAGCTCGCTATAGTCTTGGGAAAATTTTGAGCTATCACGACATAGTCCCTTTATGTTATGGCGACCAGGGGGGTTTACTACGGGCACTGAAGCCGTTGAGTGCGAGACTGTGCTTGAAAAGTCATAAAAGTGCTTTTCAGCATTTTTCGGCCTGGGAGATTGCTGAAGGGTGGGCGAGGGATATCCGCCAGAAACAGCGATGGCTGCTGGATACGGTAACTCCACCATTTTGGCGACAACTAGCTGATCGGACCAGGCGGCCAATCACAACTCGGTTGACAATCGCTCCCCCATCCCCTTCAGCAAATCCAAGACCGGAAAGCGCCATGAAGCACTTTTTCGATTTTTGAGCACAGACCTCGTCTCAGCGAAACCAGAAGGTCAAGGAGATATAGCTCATAATTGCAATTTTTGCGAGGCACTGCCTTTAACATCCACCCGACAGGCCTTTTTCAGTATGCTTCTATGGCCCTTCCTTCCAAATATGCGCAGTATACGAACTTCCCGCGTTCGTATCGTACTTGGCGCTCGAGGAATTTGAGGTGAGTCACAGCATTCAAGTTTCTCACAGATCAAACACTATGATGGCTTATCGATGATTTTTTATGCTTAGGGATCGTTCATACCGCGCACAAAGGCGGACGAAGCCGGACGAAGCCGGACAAAGGCGGACGAAGCCGGACAAAGCCGGACGAAGGCGGACGAAGGCGCGGTCTCGTCTCGTCTCGTTTCTCTCGACACGCACACACACTCACACGCGCCTTCGTCCGCCTTTGTCCGGCTTTGTCCGGCTTCGTCCGCCTTTGTCCGGCTTCGTCCGGCTTCGTCCGCTTTCGTCCGCCTTTGTGCGCGGTATGAACGATCCCTTACTTTTAGTATGTTATTCTCGCCATATTCGCTTATATATCTAAGTGGTTGACACAGTTAAGAGGGCACCGGTTTTGTGTTTTCTATGTCACCGTTCAAATGTTTCCTTACTGTTCCTTACTTTGGTTACTTCATCATTATCGATTGTATCCTTCTCACAGTTACTCGCTACCTCACAGAGTTCACAGCAAAATCACAGTTCCCTCACAAAACCCCTCACAGTAAATCACCGGCTACTCGGATGGCATATATTGAACCTATACTCTTATGTATTATCGGCGTAGCGCATTATAGTTGTCAGTTGCTTTTTAGTAATAAAAATTTAGTTACCCAAGTTTGAGGTGTTCTCGCTGTGCGTGCCGCATGGCAGCCGGTCAGCAATCGATACACAGACCACTCACCGATCATACACGCAGTCACTTGGTATTCTTCCCTTGTAAGATCGAAACTCCGCTGTCACTTTTCAAAGCTACTTTTTGCAGAATGCGGAATTCATCCTTTGATGATACTCACTCTACGCACATTAACCAAATTTCTCCTAAAAAATCCGACTTTGATGCACAGAAAATTTTTCCTCGTAGGCTTGTATTCCGATAATTCGTGAGCTATGAGGACGTTCTACCTGATTAGATGAATGCCAACTTACAAGGAGAGGATGCTTACTCGAAAGCACCAATCCAAATAAGACATATATCATCTTAAAGCGCTTGAAACGCTGATTCCAAAACTGCAGTTTCTAGCTGCGGAGCGCTTTTGTAGAGGGAGTTATGAGGGGTGTTTCTCCCTAGGGTCGAGGCGCCCTTCACCATGCCTCCCTACCTATAAGCACTGTAGAGGACTACCAAGTGGTGGCAACTGGCCTCATGGTAAGTAACTTGAATGAAGTACAGTAAGGATCATAATACTCGTATTACTTTGGCTTTTTAACACTTCTATAGCATCAATATCATCGAAAATTTCAAGCTTTAGAGCTTCAAAGCCATTTGGAGGCTCAGTTTTGCAAAAACTGCGATAAAGTTGCATGCGAAGAGGATTAAACCTTGACACTCTCCTTACCAAGCATGTCACTTACAACTAGGTCAGTTGCCACCAGGTACTTGTCAGGATAAGGGATGTACGGGCCCTTACCTGAAGGTGTAGCGGTGTTACAGTGGTCAAACATAATGATTATATATGTTTATTACTAAAGATACAAAACTAAACAATAGAGGTAGGGGGAGGGGAAGGGGTGTGTGTGAGTGTCCCTGATGGTCTCCAGTCCTTTCTTATATGCAGGTCCGCCTTACAACAATAACAGCGGTTAGGGCGGGGTAAGACATTGCATAACAAGTGATGTGATGTTACTCAATATTACCCAATGTTATGCAATCTGATGAAATGATCTCATGACAGTACTCCTCTACGGTGCTTATAGTAGGAGGAGAAATGGTGGAGGACGCCTCGACCCCAGAGGGAAACACCCCTCATACCTCCTTCTACAAAAACGCTCCGCAGCTAGAAACTGCAGATTTGTCAGCGTTTCAAGCGCTTTAAGACAATATATGTCTCATCTGGATTGGCGCTTTCGACTAAGTATCCTCTCCTTGTAAGCAAACTTTCGCTACTTTTGAAACACTGTTCATTCTTTCTAACTAAGATGCTCTGATTGTGAGAGCTAAACCCTCACAATAAAAGAGGGAACATTTTTCAAAAAATTGGAACCTTGCCTTTTGCCGCTAACATGTGAGTCAAATGATCTTACCAGAATGTGTTACACTCAATACACGCTTGCAACAAAGGTAAAAGATGCTTATTCTATAAATGGCCCGTAGTAAACCCCCATCAGGGCATCTCTCTTGAGGCGGATCGGAGTTGATCTCATCGCGCCTCAGCACATTGCCAGGGGAGCGATTGATTTCGAGCAGATCACTGACTGGACGATCGCGTTTTCAATGGTGGAACGTTTTTGCCATTTGTGCAGTACTAGTCGAATGGATAAGACTAATGCATTTCAAGCGGCAGAGCCGTGGTTCGAGCGCGGCTAGCGGCACAATTTTTGCTACTTGGCCTGACGACCTTTGATAGCGGCCGCCGTCGAAAAATCGAGGGTGGGGGAACGAAAACCGCCAGGTCCAGCCGCCTTTCGCGGCCAGCTGGTCCTTTCGCAGCGTTGTTGCATGTCGTTCCAGGACCAGCAGTCCGCGGAGGCGGCTGGACCTGGCGGCTTTCGTTCCCCCACCCAAAAATCGATGATAGCCGCTATCACAGATTTCACCTCGCAAACAGCAAGATTAAACAAATACACAATATTTTGGCAATCATACTAGGAAAAAATAGATTTAACGAAAAATGAATAGAAAGGTAAATTTGTCTTCTTGTTATCTGAAGCAGTTCTTTAAGAAAAACAAGCAAAAATTGCAAGAAAAATGCAAAAAAAAAACCTTTTTTCCGATTTTATCGCGCAGTCACAGTTCATCGATCCTCACTCACTTAGGCGCCCGAAATTGTGCAGTTTTGAGAGTTTTGCACCGCAAAAGAACGTCAACTGCGATGTTTCATAAGTTACTCGGGAGCAACTTACGGAGGTTTTCTCTGTGCTCTCCTCTTTAACACACTATTTACCTAATGTCGTCGCCCGGCTGATCTCCGATGACTCGGTAGGGAGCTGATCTCCCTGCCGGGCTTCATCTGAAGCTCACCTGTAGGGTGACCTTGCATAGTTACACCACGGAAAAGTGGGCAGTCCTCATCTCATCCGATAAAGCCTCATATGTGGGCCGAAGGGGAGATCATCTCCCGTGACCGAGCTTCACTACGGGCCAATATGTAATCAGACACGTTAATTTACGATAGACTTGTGTGACTCAATTATTATTTGTTGATAGTTAATTCTGTATAGAAAGACATTTATTTATTCGATGGAAAAGATGGACAGAATGCGCTTCCGCATTCCCAGGGTTTTGCGTTATCTTTACTATAACGCTACCAGGACTAGTCTGATCTCCCTCATTCTTTTCGTTCTTTTGGCTGTTTTTTCTTACATTACACTTCGCCGCGCCTGCAGTTTGCGCAAATGCAAACCACAGACGCACGCGCGTTTCGCGTCAAAGATTCGGGCTAGACTCGATTGGGACGGACTGTGCCTTCACTCTTTTTCATGGAACTTCACTCTTATTAAGGCCATACTCTCAGCTCACATTGTTCGAAATGCTCAATAACAAGCGCACACGCAACGTTTAATGCGCAAAAATAAAGACAAAGACTTTATTAGTGCAGTCTTTCACGTATAACAGACCAATGATTGAATTGAAACTAAGCAATTGAAGCACCATTCACATGAACATTGTGAAAGACAGTTAGAAAATTTCAGGAAATGAGGACATTTTGGTAAACGCAGTGCGGAATTCGGAAGATGGAACACCCAAATAAAACTTTATTTCACGGAGCAAACCTCAAACATCTACCACAAATGAAAGTAAACCTGAGTCCACAATGAGCTAAGATTCGTTACCTCCTACCACCATTCCTTTCATGACTTGCATGTGATGCTTCAAAAGCAACCAGTCTTCATAGATTATGGAGGACGCTGATTTTTGTTGTTCAGCCGCCATTGTCGCTGTAGGACCCACATATCCAAAAGTGAAGGAACCACAAGCCATGCGTCGAAGATAACCGCTCCAGGTTTATTAAGTCGTTCTTGTGCCTTACAGAAGGTAGGCTCACCACTAAGGATAAGTGAAGTGGTACCACTAGACGCATTAGGTTTACCTCACAAAAAACTTCCAGTATTCTTCAAGAAGTTTTTTCTCCATTGCACCCAATCGCCACCTTGATTACATCGACATCGAATTTACACATCTCCCCTAGGCCAGGAATATTGTAAGAATGAGGTTCAAAGAAAGAGGATAGCAACAATTGTAAGATCTCCACGCAAATCTCACCTCTGCTTCTTTACAAAAGCTTCCCGAGCGTCACTTGCTGTAGTAAGGGCAAAACTTTCACCATCTCTTGGGTAATTCAGCACCTCAAAAAATTCTTCCCGGACATTCCCCTTGCAAAACGAAAATTACTCCTACTTTTGAAGAATGAGTCGGACTACGGTTAAAGGCAGTGTCTCACCAAAATTGAGGTCGCACGGATCTTCACATATTATTTTATAGGGACGTCTAAACAGGCCATTGCAACAAGTTTCACTCAATTTGACCAGCTCCACGCTGCAAAGTGGTACGCGGAGAGCAAGTTGGTATGCGTGGACGACTCCTTGGTCTCTCCCCTTACGCGTTTGAACATGTCCCTCCACTTGGCATCCACCTCCCCTCTGTTGCTGCCATGTGGCTGAGGCTGAAGTTGGAAGGTACAACTCGTCCACGTTGCTTCCACGGAGCCTCCAGAAAACGGGGTTTTTGGGAACTTCGTGCGATTTTAAGCCCATACAGTGCTAGACAGTGTCCGACAGGCATGCAAAATGTAAAAATCTCGACAACTAAAATTTGGCGAGACACTGCCTTTAACGAACAGTTCTTCTTGATGCCGCCAACGATTTGTAGCCATAGTAGAGAGTATTTAAATCAAAACTGGTTTCGAAATTAGCAAACAGTTTGTACTTGCAGATGATCAAGTTTTGTGTGGGTAACAACAGATGTTTCAAAAACTGTGCCGCCAACGTTTATTTCCACTCGCTCGCCAAAATTTGGATGTTCATCATCTTCTGTCTAAAGAACAAAAAGCACAGTACCTAAACTCAAAATCAAAGTGAACCTTCAGTTGATGGTATATCAGTTTCAAAGAAGTTTCGGTCAATGTACTCACAAGGGAAGGAAGGTTGGTTGAAGTGGCCTTTTGAGATGGGTGTAATCTATCTTGTAGAGCTTGGAACGCTGATTATAAATCTATCTTAGCTGTCTGCTGCTGACTTCTGGGCAAGGAGTTATGAAGGTTTTTGTGAGCAAAAATATGAATGCAAGAATAGGATAAAATCACTCGTAACCTTTTCCCAAAAAACCTTTTTCAAATGAGGCTTCAGCGAGTTGGTCTATCTGAATTAAGAATTCGTTGCACCGAGTGACCCACTACCAGTTAAGTCCTATAAAGAATGCTACGACTAATTTTTCCTTTTATTTGCATTCAACTTCTTCAGAAAAACGTTCATAACTCCTCGCCCAGAAGCCCGCAGCAGATAGCAAAGGTAGATTTGGAATCAGCGTTCCAAGCAGAGTCAAGCGGGTGATGCGACTGTCGCAACGGGGGGTCGTAAAGTGGGCAACTAAGGTGGAGAGGGGGTCATAAGAGAAAGTAGTTTGGCTGAAAACCGTAAGCTCAGAAGGAAATCAAAAAGCAGATAACCAGTACATGTTTTTCAGAATAAATTTAGGAAAAAAATTAGAAATAAGAATACTAAGGATAAGATTTCTTTACAGATTCTCAAAAAAAAACATTCCCAAGAGCTCAAAACACTTTTGAAGAATGTAAGATTTAATAAAAAAATCGAAATGTATTAATTGGCTTAGGAATTTTGCTTCCGGATCCTCACTGAAGTCTCACACACTCGACAAAAGCGCACATTTAGATCAATGATGAAAGCTTGTTGGCTGCAATTTTGCTGTAATATGAGACCATCCTCCTACTTTCCCTCATAAAAATTGCAGGCCGTTTTATAACTTCTCTGGTAAGTTACAAAATTTTAAGCTTAAAAATCCCAGTTTTTGCTTTTTAGGATCGCATCTAAATTTCCGAGAGTCGCATCCAAATTTTTTCGAGCTTACTGCTCCTCAAGAGATGAAACTTTTTCCACGGATAGTCTGGGCACCATGCTACAGAACCTGTGCTTTGCAGCCTCTCAGTCTTTTCCTGCCTTTAGTTACGAATTTTCAAACTACCGTGCTCATGCACGTTTTTGAAATCGTTCTGGACGGCGCTAAAGCGACTTTTTTTTGGCGGAAAAAACTGTGGAAGAGGTAGGAAGTAAGCTTCTTAGTCGAAAACATCTTTTGTAGTTCAAGAATGTCATTTTTTGTCTCCGTGCAAAAATTTGGTCGCATACGGGAATCGAATTTGCTGGTCTGAAGTATGCCTGAAAATTCAAAAAAAAACACTTGCAGAATTTCAAACATTATTGAAGGTGTGTATGTGTGCTACAGATGCTAGGCGCACCCATTGGCCTAGAAATTCTGTTTCCAAAACCTCATTGAAGTTCTCATGCAGGTGTTTTTTGAGATTGACATTCGTTCATGCAGGTTACCGCGAGGAGGGGCAGGGGAGATAAGGGGGATAGATGGGGGAGAGTGAGGGAAGGGCGGGGGAGGGGAGTCGTACGGATGGTGCCTTCAAGGGGGGGGTCGTAAATGAGGGTCCCGGATCGCATCAACTCGCTTGACTCTGGTTCCAAGCTCTTCAAGGCAGTTTGCGAATCATTTCAAAAGGCCACTTCGACCAACCTTCCTTCCCTTGTCAGCATCTTGTGCAGAAGCGATCTATGTCAACCGGTGCGGATAAATAACAAGACATGTTTAGATTTTCGCGAGTAAGGTTTGCTTCGTGCTGACCAATTTTACGTGCGGTCGCAGGTACTATTATCGCTTAGTTCAGTTGGCGCATGTCCGTTAGATAGGAGCTAAAGGCTGGAAAGCACTAAAAATCTATGAACGTCATTGAGCAGGAAAATAGGATGAACGCTCCATAGGTTCTACATAGTCGACTAGATTTGTTAAATATAGCACTCTTGCGGTGTTAAAAGCAATGTCCAGTTTAACTAACCCCCTCCGATTAGGGCCGGTCCTGAATGTAGATCCCACGAGAGGGGCATCTGCGTTGGTGCGGTCTTCTATGTTGTCTCTGAATGGAGACAAGGGGCCTGGAACAGCCAAACTCCTATCAGGCCCCGCCCACCCATGTATTAAAAGTCGCCGCGCCCTCAAAACAAGGTCCTCAGGAATCGGTCTTTTTTTTTGGGGGCGGGGGGGGGGGGTTTGAACTATTTGAACTTCATAACTGTAATCAGGACCACGGAAAGGCCCCGGAATGGCAAAAACATGGGACAAAATTTTGAGTGTACGCTGCCTCTAAGATTCTGTGAAAATTTGCGCCAGAATAGCTACTCTTGAAGTGCTGGCGTAGTCCATGAACAATGTGCTAAGTTCATTATAATTGATTACCACATAATTGCCAAATTAGTTGTTATGGAAGCGCGTAGATGACTTCATAGGTGAAAAACAACCCTAGCTCTTGTGGTCTCTTTTCCTACGCTGCAGCCGTAATATATCAATGGTATCCAATATTTTGCAACGAGCTTCTGATAATATTTACTCTATTAGGCCATATCACGCATGAATTATCCAACCTCTACCTCACTTTCTTTCCTTTTCTCAAGCTTTTGGCTGTGATTGAATATATGATTTAAACACGATTCCTTTGCTTACGCAACTGACATCTCAGCGCCTACACGGTGAAGACTGAAAATAGAGTATATTCTATCCAGTACTTTCCAGGATTTGACAACTGTAAGAGCTCTCCACACTCCCCACACAGTTTCACATATGATTTTGTTTTATGAATCCCCATTCTCCTATCAAACTGCTTCAACCATACACGCGTACCTGTGTAACAATTCAGCATTCTAATTTCCTTAGCAAGATTTCTATAGAATGATTGGGCAGGCTATTGCATTTGCCGGGATGCAGCGCTTCCTGCAAGCAAACTATGACACTTGGTAACATCCATGTGTTGCCGAATGATCTAACTAGCCTACAATGCCGCCCATTTTCTTAAAAATATCACTCACTCAGCCGGACTTCGCCGAAACTCGCGTTCATCACATCTTACTTCGGAATGGACGAATTCTGAGTACAAAAGCACCATTCAACTCGGCTCGACAAGATGCTTCTTTTGGTTTAAGAGATTGCCTGCTAGGACACAAAAGTCGCTCTAATTTACTGATTCTTCCAGGCTATTGCCCATGCTAGGTTACTCAAGAGTGTTCAATCATTGCAAACGATCAACCCACCGTAAGTAAAATTTTAAAAGGATCCTTGAGATTTGAGCGACTGTCGTACTCAAACATGCACTTCTATATGAACGAAGATGCAAGATCCCATTGAGCTGAGTTGAATGGTGCATTTGGATTCAGAAATGTTCCACTCTGAAGCAAGATATGGCGATGCAACGCCAAGTTCGGCGAACTCTAGCGAAATGCGGTGCTTCTTTCACAAATTACGAGCTCTGTTGTAGTTTGGCGATCGTTGCGACTTCTATGATTGTTGATGTAATACAAAGTATTTTTTCTTGCTGTTATGCAATTGCACAAACTCCAGGATAGGGGACCAGAAGGCCCAAGTGTTGAATTTGTTGCCTTATTTTTTTCATTGTATCAGCTCGAACTTTTAGGGTAAACTTTATCAGTTACTTAGGCGCTTCTTCTCGACGGTAAAAGGCCAGCTACGAACGTGAACACCCTCCCTGTCAATTTCGCACATTAGCAGCCAAACATACTCGACTATACTAAAACTGAGTGTGCATTGTATTACATACCAAGGATCTTGTATAACCGCGATAATCCGTGCGGTAATCAACCTATCATCAGAGTGATGAAGCGACATACCACATTAAATCAGCTGGGTTAAGTGCCTAACCTCAGCGCTACCACGTTGTAGGAATAGCATTTTAAAAACGGTTCATTATACCATTTCTATAAACACCGCAGCTGATTAAATAGAGTTTATTGAGCAATTCTACAGCGAAAAAGGAGTGAGCTAGTATAGAAACGGCGCTTGCGGAAATCTCGAAGATTACTTTGGATGTGCCAAACGCAATGCAGAACGTGGAAGGTGTGTCCGGAGTTCGCGGCCCCATTCCACATAACAGCAGGACAGATCAACTTTGAGAATTTTGAATAAGTCAACAGAAATTATACAAAATCATAGTAAATTCCGTTTATCACCTCTAACACTTGCTAACACTTTTCCCTTCATGAATGGTATTTGATATCTTAGCAATGTCCAATCTTCGAAAATGATTTCAATTTCCTTGCCGTCATTGACCGTGACTGTGGGACCAACATAATTGTACGAGGGGGATCCACAAGCCATACAAAGTAAAGCACTCTCAGGATTTGGACATTCGCGTACATGGAGATATCTAAAAGGGGCATTCTAGAAAGAATAACAAGAAGCTCTGAGACACAAAAAAGCCATGCTGAATCTAAGGCCCGTATGCACGTACATCCCCGCGGGGAGGGGAGTTGATCTGAGAGGGGAAGCGTCATATCTCGCTAGTTTATATATCTTTCTTCTTCTTTCTCTGTCTTGCTTTTGAAGGTTCTCATACACTGATATTTGCGCATAACGGATGCCAGGTTACTGCCATACAAAATTAGATATTCACTATTTCGGCTGATCCCCTGGGGATCCCCAGGGGATCACCGCGTATTTTCAAAGTCATTTATCTTCCTGAAAATCCACTGAAAATGCTGTAAAATTGTACTGACGATATACTACAGCAGTGCTAAACATGTTTATGGTAGAAATGAGTGAAATCTCAAGATATCAAAATTTTCGATGAACCGCTGCTCGCGAGCCAGGGATTATCGAAAAAATCAAAATCTTCATAATCCATCTCTTCTGTCGAAAACATGCTCAGCAGTATCGTAGTATATCTTCAGTACAATTTTGCAGGGGTTTTATTGAGTTTTCAGGGAGATAAATGACTTTGAAAATGTGAGGTGATCCCCTGGGGATCCCCAGGGGATCAGACGAAATAGTGAATATCTAATCTTGTATGGCAGTAACCTGGCATCCGTTATGCGCAGGTATCAGTGTATGAGAACCTTCAAAAAGAAGACAGAGAAAGAAGAAGAAAGATACATAAACTAGCGAGGTATGACGCTTCCCCTCTCAGATCCCCTCCCCTCCCCGCGGGGATGTACGTGCATACGGGCCTAAATATTGCACCTGACTAGATACTTGCAGTACTTTTCAATAATACTTTCTCTCCACTGAACGAAATCTCCGATGTTGATGGTTTCGACTACAAGACTATTGTCGATTTCAGATGTGGATGCATACGGTACGCATAACTTGGCAAGACCAGGAAGGTTATAGAACTGCAGTTACAAGGTAAAACAACACTTACACCTTTTTGTATGAACTCACATCGGCTTCTTTTCGTAAAGCCTCTCGAGCCTCACTTGCCATAGGAAGAGTGACATTCTCACCGTCCCTCAGGTGATTCAGTACCTCAAAATCAAAAAAATCAACATCGAACCTGCAGAAAAGATATAATATCATCACTCTTGCGAAATAAAATCCCTATCCACAAACAACTCTTCACGGTTTTGCCAGCGTTTCGACACCATTGTGGAAAACACCTGTAAATTACGGCTATTTCGAAGACTGAAAGAAGCAAAACCCACAGTATTATCCAGTCTTGTCAGCGTAGAGACCGTAGTTTCGAATACAGTCCCACCCACATTGATTCTAACTCGTCCATCATTCTTTCGATGTTCGTTTTCTGCCTAAAATGGTCCTTTTAGAAACGTAGTGACACACGAAAGATTCCCAGCATTTAACTTACCATTCTTTGTCAGCCGCGTTTTTGGTTAGTTGAGAATTGTGTGCTGATGAGCGCCATCGACAGAACTAAAGCGACAGCACTAGCAGGTCGTAGCACGAAATCTCGCTTGCACAAGGGTATGTTCAGATCTCAATCAACATCCACTACTTGCCTCCCACTTGCGAAACAATCGATACAAATTCGGCATTTCGTGGTCGAAAGTTCCCTGTGGCTCTGGGTATGTTAATGCAAACTCTCACAATTAGATGCGAATTCGAACACAAGAGATGTTCCCAAACGCGCGGAGTTCCTAATATTTCGGAATTTCGACATGCCACATCTCTTCGATTCGCAATACTTTGCAGAACCCCTTTTCAGATACTTTACCCAAAAGGAACAAAGGGTGTCTAGAAAAAATATTTCCGAAGACAGCAGTCCCAGGATTTCCGTCCGGGGGAGGGGAGGGGACAAAAAATTTTTTCGAATAAAGGTTTCTACAAGGCTACTGTGAATTTTCGAAAATTTTAATTAGTTCAATGATTTACAAGTACAAACTAGTCACTTGCACTTTTCATAATCCATGTAGATTTGCTTCAAAGCTCCATTCTCGGGGAGGGGGCCTCTAGGTCCGCTACTGAGCCTTAGATCCTTCCTCCAAACATCTATGAAAAGAAAGTGCATTTTTTCTTCTAACAAAGCCTGGCAATTATTTTCACTTGAGAGTAAATATTTACAGGGTTACAACTTCTTCCAAACTGCCTTTGCTTCGAAGTTTTTACCCGATTTCTTTTGAAGCCAAGGAGATCAAAAAGATCATTTGACGAACAGGAAAAGTTAGTTGTAGTCACTGAGGTACATGAAAAAGTTTGGCGCTGCTACCATCCTTGATACCTTTGGTTTCCGAATAAAAGCTCAAAATGTCTCGCGAATATGCGCGCCAGCAGAAATCATCTCATCTCACAAATTTTCCAAAACTTCATTGTGATCGGATGGTTTTTCAAAATCTTGATTTAAAAAAATCTCCTGCTGCAAAAGTAGAAATTTTCTAAATACTGCATAGTCTCTTATTAAAGTAAATTTGCTGTCCTTGTAAATTGTTGTTTGCCAACTCTGTTCATTTTACAGAGTAGCTTCTGATAATGTCTTCTGTAAGATTAAACAGATACAGATCTCGTTTACCGTAGTGCAGCTATTGAAGGCAGTGTCCGCACAAGGTGGGGGGGGGGTCTGTTATTTCAATGCCATGCGAAAATGGGCCCGTTCGGACACGCCATCGCGCAAGCGAGGCCTTAACGTGAGAAGAAGTACTAGAAGAAAGAAAAATGGGCGAAACTTGGGGAACTTACGCACTGAGGCGGAGCTCTCCACCAGTTTAGATTTTGCTCTGCCGCAGAAGCAAGCCGCCACAGTTGAAATCGTAGAATTGCAGCGATTTTGCCTCTCAGCCTTGGTGGGAATCGTCCAGTTTCAACTCGTAAGGCTTTGAAAGGCCGTTCTCGCCGTTTCTGCGCTTTTTAATGTAGATTTTCAGATTTAGCGTAACTCTCCAACTCTATCAAAAGCTGCTTCCGAAATGAGAAAATTGCTTTGAAAATCACTTCAGACGGATAGCTCCTATCGATATGGCCCCTTCCCTATGAGTGGGCGTGACCTTCGCCCCGCCCATCCGCGCGCACCCAACCAGTCAGCGTTCAGGACGATTCGCCCTGTGGGTTCTCCGAAGTGGGAATTGTCGGGTTTTTCGCGGATTTCAACTTGATGTTTGGAATTAGGGACACGAAAAGGCTCCGAAACGACAAAAACATTGAAGTCGAAAATTTGAGTGGTGCCTTCAAGGCTATCAATCAAAACACACCCTGTGGTTCTCATTAATGCAATGCTTGATATTTCGTTTAGAAGCAGAGAAGTATGTGAGCTTGCTTCTAGTTGTGGTCTCATCGCTGGCCTTTCTCAATCCTGAACCCCAGCAACTCCGGCTATGCGAAATCCTACTCGATCATGCCACACTTCAAACTTGAATTGCCTACCTTGTCGAATTTCTGGGTGCATATGTAGCTATTTGTGCTTTGAATTGCATAAAATGACCGCAATGTTGCTTCTTTTTGTGAAAGACGAGTTCTGCTCTAACAGAGTAGGATTCACCTCCTCTGAATAAAAAGCTCGCAGTCATCTGCAAAGCTCTACTTTCTTATCAAAAATGGCATTAACAGTTCCATGCAGTGCGAACATTTCCCATTTAAAGGTTGAAAAATGAAGGGGGTGAAGCGAAGCAAGCTTTGGCAATACAAGACACCTTTTTACAGAAGGACTTTGTATTAGTGCAGAATGGGCATTGGTACTTAACAATTAAAATCCTCAATTTGTCTGTTCCAATTTTACTTGTGGCAGCGTGCGGCAACCTCTTGACCACCAGTTTTCTGCAGAAATCTCGCTGCCTGTACCTGCTTTTGAGAGATGGTCAGCTAAGATGATCTTGATTACCATTTGCAGCCTTGAATGTGACGTGGACGAGTTGGGTTGACTGTTGGCTGTGTTTTACAGTATGAGCACTGAAGGCAGTGTCTCACCAAAGTTGAGGTCGCGCGGATCTTCACATATTCTATTATAGGGATCTCTAAATAGGCCAATGCAACAAGTCCAACTCAATTTGACACCTTCCACGCTGAGAGAATTTCGCTCAAAGTGGTACGCGGAGAGCGACTTGGTACGCGCGGACGACTCCTTCGCTCTCCCCCCTTACGCGGTTGAACATGTCCCTCCACTTGGCATCCACCTCCCCCTCTGTTGCTGCCACTGTGGCTGAGGCTGAAGTTAGAAGACACAACTCGTCCATGTTGCTTCCGCGAGGCCTCCAGAAAACGGGTTTCTGGGAACATCGCGCAATTTTAAGCCCATATAGTGCTAGACAGGGTCCGACAGGCTTGCAAAATGCAAAAATCTCGACAACTAAATTTTGGTGAGACACTGCCTTTAAGCAAGGGACCACCGCTTACTCTCATTTCTGCAGAGACCTGTATTGGCCAGCAGTTCAAGCTACGGCTCCTGCCGCAATTGGGCGAATGCTGATCTGTGGCGATAGCAGGACTTCTTGCAATTTCGACTAGTACGGCAACGGACTGATGCTATAGCTGTACAGGGTGCTGTATAGAATTGAAATCTTGCAGCTCCAAAGTTTTGCCCTGATATGTGCCCAAAAACAACTTTCGTTGTTTAGAAGATTAAAACGATAGAGTTGAGATGGCCAAGACTCCTTTTAGTGAATAATTTTTCGTGTATCGTTGTTGCTATAAAATTTATTCCATCATTAAGCTATACGAGTGATAAAGGGAGAAATACAGATGCGTATTTAAGATCTCTTCAGTTGACAGAGCAACGTAACAAAATTCAACGAGAAAGTAGTAATAGTATAGTTCGGTGCTTTGTTCGATCCAGTTGTGTACTTGTAGACAAGGAACATCGTTCTAATAGTATTGGAATGTTGCAAAATTCCTGTCCAGTTTTACCCCTCTTAATTTGTTAATTTTGGAGACAAAAAATTTATTACTTAAGGGTTTTTTTTCCATTTTGTTCTTTTCTCCCTTAAGGGCGATCGATGAATCGCACCATACTGTAAGTCTAAGTTGATGTCAGCCCACAGATCCATGCACTTTGGGACACCTATATATCAATCAATGCACAACTCCAGTGAAGGGTACATAAACTTCTTTGAAGTTTTAAAATCCCTTTCAAAACCACCTAGGAGTACGCTTTTAGGTTCACAAATCTCTTGACGTCGTCACTAGGCCGTTTTTTCATCGTGAAGTGTAACATATTCTTAATATTTTGAAACACTGATTGTTAGATGTTTTGGTCTCTCATAGGCCGTCATCTCATTGACACTGATTATTCCACTAGTATTCGAGTACTCGAAATCCGAATATTATTCTGAACCAGAATAACGAATGATATATGAGCCATAAAAATAAGTTGTGAGAATGTGCAGGTGACTTGTTTATAATTCAAAGTGACTGTAATGATTTTTGAAATTTTGAAAATTCCATTTAGCCTTTCTGCCACGCTCCTTTTCTAATTTCGGCGTTATGGACCTGTCGGGACGCAGCTAAGCTCCGCCTGCTGCTCTCCCGTGAGCTGGCCGAGAAGGTCAGATAGGAGCCAGTGACCCCCTACGACCGCGCACCGTAAGGCTGCCTTGTCAGTCTTCCCCCTTCCCCTTTCTTGTAATATATGTAGATAATAAATATATATAATACCAACCTGTACCGCTACACATCAAGCTAGGGCCCGTACACCCCTAGACTTGACATGGAGGTCCCAGGGAAGATTTTTTTTTAAAGAATTCTAGAATTTTTTTTCTCACCTTCACTTTTGATATGGGTTTCAAAAAAAAAATTTACACGCCCCCCCCCCCCCTCCCCCTTCTACAATTCGATCGATCGTTATGGAGTCACCAACGAACAATTGTGTGTGAGTGTTTTTTTTATTTTGCGCAAAATATATTAGCCGTGTGAGTGATATATTTAACCTCTGTATGAGTCAAATATTTAACCATTTCAGAAAGAAAAGAAAACATATTAAACAAAATAAAATAAAAATTATTTAAACAGTCCTGCGAACAGTCCCATTTTTGTCAATTCTTTCTTTCGTAAAGCGCCCGCATTTCCCGTGATCCGTGATTCCGTGAATCCGTGAATCCGTGAATTCGAAAGCGCATTTAGCAGCCGTGATCCGTGATCCGTGATCCGTGATCCGTGATCCGTGAATCCGTGAAACCGTGATTCCGTGAATTTTCGTTAACTAATTCTTATTTTTCTTCTTTTTTTTATAATTAGACAATGGACTTGTTCGCAATGGCTAGCTCAAATAAAAACTGCAGTTTTAGACCCAGAAAGATAAATCTGCTGGCCCACTGCAGATAACTTCTGCTGGGAAGTGTCGACCAATCGTAATGCTTCGACCTCTCAGGAAATATAGCGAAACCCAGTGCTTCTGTTCGCGCGCGGTGACCTCCTTCTGGCAATAAAGCAACGCAGCTGCCCTCGTATGTTGTAAGCATGTGACCCCGCGCCAGATTATTGATATCTGCGCGTTATGACCTTACAGCCGCGATTAGTGCAATGCTCGCGTCTGCTCGTGTCGCGATAAACCTTAGAACAGGATTAATAATTGCGTAATCTTTTACGATTGAGACGCGCGACTAACAACAACAGTTGCATAATATGACCCGCAAGCGTCTGTCTTACGCAACTTATATTGTCGTAATTTTACTTTCTGCTGTCGACAACAAAACATGACAATTTCAAATCTTTATGAACACATAGAAACATACATACATAGCATCGCTGGCCTAGCAATGTAACTAAGTTCGCATGACTACCCTCCGACCTAATATGTACCACCAGAAGTAGATATCAGTCAAACAATGCCGTTTTTTTTCATCTGAGAAAGTACGTAACATTGAAGAACTAGTTCATTTTGACAAATCTATACTTTCTGAACAAGAACAATTGCAGTTTTTCCAACTTTTGAAAAACTTTCGCTCTTGTTTTGTCACCCAAGATGGCGATTTAGGATTATATAGAGGTCCTATAACACATCGCATAAATTTCGTTCCACATGCTAAAACTCCAAAACAGAGACCCTATCGTGTCCCGTTGGAAAAGCGCAACGAAATAAAACGTCAGATTGAAGAAATGTTGCGCACTCGCATTATCAAACCAAGCACTAGCAAATTTGCTTCGCCAATAGTTCTTGTAAAGAAAGGATCTAACAAAGATCAATGGCGATTTACCGTTGACTACCGCCAAATCAATGCCATTACTGAAACAGAGACCTATTGCATACCACATATGCAAGACATTTTGGATCTTGCTAGCGGAAAAGAAATTTACAGTGTTCTTGATTTTAAAAGTGGTTTTTTTTCCAAATACCGCTAGAGAAAAAACATAAGGAACGTACTGCATTTTCCTCCTTCATAGGTCTCTACCGATTTACAGTTATGGCTCAAGGATTAAAAGGCGCTCCAGGAACCTTCCAACGAGTGGCAAATTCTCTGATTAGAGAATTGCGTGCTTGTTGTTTCGCATACATTGACGATATAATCATCGCCAGTTCCAATGTACCTGAACATTTTCGTGATTTGGAGGAAGTCTTTACTCGCATACAAAACTTTGGCATGAAGTTAACCCCCGAAAAGTGCTCATTTTTCCAATCTGAAGTTCAATACTTGGGTGTACTCATCAGCAAAAAATGGTACACGTCTAAACCCAAAGAAAGTCGACAACATAAGTAAAATTCCGCGCCCTACAGATACCAAAGCGCTCAAATCATTCTTAGTGCAGGATCGTACTTTTGAAGATTTACCGCGTTTTGCTACAATTTCCCATCCATTGAACAAACTGCGCATAAAAAAATGCAGTTTTTTTGGAGCAAGGAGTAAGAAATAGCATTCCAAGCATTAAAACATGCCCTAGTGGATGCGCTTGTTTTAGTGCTTCCTATTCTAGGAAAACCCTATATCATCCACACCGATGCATCAACCATCGGTCCCGGCGCATGCCTCCTACAAGTCAATCCGGAGACTAGTAGTGAAACTTTTGATCGCATCGCAGCCGCCGCCTATAAAGACATGACTACGCAACTTCTGAGTTAGATTATCTACACGTTGCCAATAGTTCCACAATGTTGATAACTGATCACGCCAGCAAATCCATCATGCATAGATCAGATCTCATGTCATCTAAGCACGAAAGCAGATCCTCATCGTCTTTTTCAAGTTTACATATGTAGATTGATACCTCAACTTTGAGGAACAGTCACCATGTATCAAAAATTAGATGACAATCATTGCTGATGCTTGAAAAAAAAAATCCAGTAGTCTTTGTCCTTCGAATCTATAGTCACAATAATGCGCTTCCATATTGTACCCAATTAATTGCGTTCTAATATATGCAAATGCAAAAACAGCGGGTCTTGCTTTATAAATGCAATCAATTCTGTTGGATACTTCGCCATATGCATTGATTTTTAGACGCTTGAACTTGAAATTTTTTAATTAGTTCACACTTTGGAGTACAGATTTTATAAAAAAAATCTAACGATCTGAGTTACTTAACATCCTCTGCTTCTAACATTCATACTCGCTAAGCTATACTCTAGTGATATATCATCAAATTCTTATTGTTAAAATTCACCGGTCCTTTGATTGAGACTTAGATGGTAATTTTAAAAAAAAAGCGCAATCGAGTTTGCTCCAAGGTTGGAAATGTCAGATATAAAAATAATAAGATTTTTGTCACATTTGCGGTGGCACCATTTTCTCAAAGATAGAATTCTGGTATACTTTCCAGCTCAAAAAGCTCTAGAATTCTACAATAAAAAAAATCAAAATTCAGCGTCCTTTCACCAAGAAAATGAGTGAAAAAATTTCCTTGAATGATTGAAATTTTGGGAGTGATTTTTTTTTCAACGTTTTTGTAAATGTTATGTTCTTAATCAGTTTTTTTTGTTCCAACTACGTCTACTTAGTAATATCTCGAGCTTTCAATCAATATCATACACTTTTCAACTCAACTTTGATGAGGAACACCTGATGCCAATTTCGAATTGAAATTTTCTTAAAATGCCTGGAGAAAAAAAAAAGAAAACAAGAAAAGCGAAAAAAAATCGCTAGGTTATCCATTTCAATTTCAAAACACTCTCGAAAATTTCATTCTTGGGGACGCCTGCATCTAAAATATTGCAACTCTATGCATCAGCTACACTGTGCTTGCATATACACTTGCTTAGAACTGACAATTTTCCAACTTTGAGGTAAGTCTGAAAAAAAAACTACAAATTTTGCACAACCTACATTTAGGGTTTTGCTTCACAAAGTTCCTGAAATACAGAATTGATATTAAAAAAAAGGTGTAGCTTCTATGAGGCTGAACAATTTTGCGAAAACACTGCACTTTCTTTTCTCTTTTGATCTACATCAGAAATTTCAAGCAATTACTGGTATATGTAAAATGCGGTTGTAACACAGACAAGCATTTTTTTCCCTTTCAGTAGTTTTCAGATCATTCCCAACACTTAGTATGTTCACATAGTGTTTGGCGTAACGTGAAGTAGGATTGTTTTCAGAGAACATTTCTGCTGACGGTTTTGAAATTGAAAGAGATAAAGTTTCTAACAAAGTTGGAACTCTTCATAATTTTTTTCAAAAAAAAAATTGCTAGAAGTTTTTTCTCGTCATCATAAAAATGCATTAAGGAAGAAACTACTACTCAGAATAGACCATATACCAGAACAAACCAAATATTTCGCTTAAGAAAAACATTACTCCACATGAAAATCGATTCTTCAAAATTCTTTTCGCAAACTCCGGCTTGATTTGATTACGTAACGTCCAAACCAACTGAAACTCAAAAATGTTGTTATAAAAAGCATTTTTGCAGGGGTTACCTGCACTTCCACATGTAACTTCGAAAAGAAAAACCAGGCATTTTCTTAGTTCTAGATTGAACCTTACGAAAACATCAAATTGGTACAACAGATTCAAAAGCAAACTTTCTTATTTTCAGTTTATTTTTCAAACTTTCATTAATGCATGATTGATCTCGATCGAAAGGAACTTTGGACTGTAAAATCACAAAAACTCACATCCATATTTTGACGGCGAGATTTCTACTTGAAATCATTTTTTTTCACAAGAGCTACGAACTTTTCAGTCATCCACTACTTCCGAAATTTGTCATTCATCAGAGCAACCTCCAATTCTTTTGCAGAAGCATTCATAAAGAAAGAATACTCTGAAAACAAACCGTTGCTGGTCTGGTTTCTCTTCAAAAAAAAAAGCTAGCAAGGTTATAATCACTTTTATCAAAAAAAAACAAAAATCTCAATTCAATCTATTTTAGAAGCAAAAAAAAAGCAGATTCCAAAATTCCATGCCTCAATCAATTTTCAAATAAACTTACTGAATTTTGCAAAAATTTCGATATCAATTTTATCACAAACATTTTTAGGTGCCTTACAATATGAGGAAAAATTTAAAACAAAAAAAGAGCTTTTCACTTTAATTGCTCAATTCAAATGCATCTTTTTACACCACAAATATCGTCGTTACATACCAAGTGATAAAATACACTTTTTTTTTTGCAGTTCGGACTACTTTTGGAAGTGTGAGCAAGGCTAGCATAATAAAGTCTGAAATTACTATTTACTGCTTTCGCACCCCTGAATTCAACGACAGTAACGAACAGCTCGGCCAAGCTCAGTTTCTGCATGTTAAGATTCAATAGGTAGCGTTCGCAGTTTAGTCAAAAAGACTATGTTTCTGGATGAACGTTTTTTTGAAAGATTTCGAGTTGTTTCCATGACGTATTTTTTTTCTATCGATTGTGCACAAATCTGATGAAAAAAAAACTTTCTCTTGCAAAATGCGTTCATCGTCCTGTTTGCATTGACTTTTGAGTTTGACAACCGAAAAAAAAAATTCTTTCCATGTGATTCAAATCGGCTCATTACCTCAGCATTTCTGGATAAGACCTGTGAGTACTGTCAGGTATAAGGTCTGCAGGTCCTTTACCTGATGTGTAGCGGGTTTACATAAGTCTTACTATAATATTTATTATAAATAGTTATATACAAAAGGGGAAAGGGGAAGGGGAAGGCCACCGGCTAGTGCTGGCGGCCGGAGGTCACTGCCAGAGGTTGGCTGTCTTAGGCCAACCTCCTTCTCGAGCAGCTGTTGTAGCTAGCTGCGTCCCGACATCTCCATTCCTTCGAGAAGCTCGTCCTCGAGCTTGTGGCATGGCTGAGGTTTCGAGACGTTGTAGTGGTTGGCGTTGATGTGGTGGATGTTCTTCCGGGTAACGTGCGTTGAACTTTGCACGTAATTTTACGGCGAGAACATACAATTGAAGTAGTGATATATTGAGATATGGCGGATTTTCTTCCGAGTAACGTGTGTTGGAATTTACACGTGATATACGGCGAGAACGTACAGATTGAAGTAACGCGCGTATTGAAGATACATAATAAATTGAGGATACGGATCCGGTGGACTGCGAGCAACCACGACCTTCACCTAGAATATCCTATGGCGTTGAGTAAGATCGTCCTCGAGCTTGAAGGTAGCTGAGGAGAGGGGGAGGAACTGCGAAGAGATGCAGTTGGTATGAATGGGGTTCCCGACGTGATGCTGGGAAGGAGTTGGAGTGGAATTATAGGAGATGGAGATGGACCGATTGATTTTGGGGCATGGTAAAAATGGAGTTGATCGAAGGGCAAATGATTTAACATTTGGGGTGGAATTTACAGCATGTAGAAAAATTGTAGTATGAAATTAGTGAACATACGAAATAGAAGATATGAAAAAAAACTGGTTAACAGCAAATTATTTTACGGTGATAATAATGGTAAATTAGTGATAAATTCATGATACATATACGCAGAAAAATTTTAACAGTAATTTCTAGGCAATTATAAAACATAATTCAATAGTAATTTTACAAAGTTACAAAATTTTGTTCACAGTAACATTTTCTGTGAATAATTGCATGTAAAAACAGAGGCGTAACGAGTTCATATGTTGAATTGGGCACTGCACACTTTTTTTCCATTCAACATAAGGGCAAAATTTGTTTGTTACAAAAAGGTTTTTGATGTTGAGCTGCTTAGTGCGAAAGATTTCTTTGAATTGCCTGTTCAAAGAAAATTTTAAGGTTCGTAAATACGCGACGCTGCAGCAAAAATAGGGGAAACAAACTGACCTTAGAGAATAAATAACTGCTCATTGCAAAATATCGAATGTTTATAAAAATTTAGCGAGCAATTATTCATCCTCTCCTTCGGAATCGATGTTTGGATCCGCTATAAATGTTTTCTTCAGTTGCAAACGAGGAGTTCGTTTGGCAAACTGAGTCTGTTCAACATTTTCTGGAGTTTCCGTTGGCTTATGTGATATAGTAAGTTTTTGGGGGGAAACTCTAGCCAATGTTGAACTATGAGAATAGATTTTGAGTCTATTCATATGGACACATTGAGTTTTAGTAGGTCCAATCAGGTTAGATATAGTGACATTCGGACGATCGACTTGCACAACCATAAAAGGGCCTTTCCACTGGTATGTAAATTTTGGACGAATAGTGTCGTCTCTTAGTAATACCAAATCTCCAGTGGAAATTTCCTTAGAATAAACTTTATTATGGAAATCATAACCTGACTTATACGTCGCTGTTTTGCTGGCGATCTGGTTGCCAACTTCCATAATTGTGGTTTGCAGTGCAGTGGTCAGCTGGTTCGTGAAACTATCGGTTGCGTAGGAGATCCTCGATGGTAACTGATGGTGATCGCACCAGGTGATCGGGTGAAGACCATACACAACGAAGTACGGGCTATTTCCTGTGATATCGGTTAGATACTAGTGTTGTGGGCGAAGAAGATCGGCTGCAGAAAATCAGACCATAGCTCTTTGGCTTTTGGACAGTAAGCCGTTAGAGAGTCTGTAATCACTTTAACCATCCTTTCAACTTGCCCATTTGCTTTGTGGTTGTAACTTTGTGGTGAACATGTTGGAAATGCCAAGTACTCGGTTCATTTTCGCAAACATTTCACCAGTGTAATTAGACCCACAGTCGGACACTAGTTTGTTAGAAATGCCATGTTTTAGCCATGACATCGTTTATCCTAGCTTTGACAACAAGCTCTGTTGTCTGGTTGGGGTTGCGGTGCAAATTATGAGTTTGCTGGACGCACAGGCGTGGCGATCAATTACCGTTTATACACTGTCTTAAAGGACCAACAATACCGTGTGCAATAGTTCAAAAGGCGGTGGGAAATTGGAACCAAATGGTATTGTAAATTTTCTGGCACGTTGGGCAATTTCGAGGTGAATTTGTGGGTTTCCAAACTTTTCCGAAAGTATTTAGCAGATATAGAGTTTATGGTTTTCGTAGGTCTAAATGCGATTCAAAATTGGGTTTGTGTTGAAAATCTCAATGGTTTTATCTTGACAGGCGCCTTATCAGGAATAATCAGTCGAGACGTATTTTTGAAAGTTAGTAGAGACACTTATAGAAAGAGTACCTGCCCAAAGTGACGGAAAACTCTGGTAGTGGGAAGGAAATCCAACTCCTTTGTAACTTGATGGGACTTCCATAAACGGAATTGTTTTGAGATTGCTGGGTATGATCCAAAGATGGTAGTGTATGCACCTGTACGGATTCTATTTCCGCAATAGTATAGCGACTAAGGAAATCGCATAGAGTATTGTGCTTTCCAGCATGATACTTAATCTTGACATCGTACGCCTGTAAGGTGGTTTGATATTGGGCGAGACGACCCACGAGATCTGACCTATGCATCAGGATTTCAGCAAAGTATGGTCAGTTGTCAAGGTTATGGAACTATTGAAGACACAGGGATAGAAACGATTCAAGGCGACACTATGGCCAGGGCTTCTAGCTCTGTAGTCACATAGTCCTTCTCGTGTTTTGTTAATGGACGGCTGCACGCTATTGGATGTTCACTACTGGTCCCCGGGTTGACTTGTAGGAGGCATGCGTGCTTCCACTAAGGCTTGTTTTAGTGTTAAGAATGCTTCTGAATGATCCTCTTTCCAGTTAAACGCTGCATCTTTAATGAGAAGATTATTCAAAGGGTTCGCTGTTATGACAAAACGCGGAATAGATCTTCGATAATAGGATGCGACTTTTAGGAATTATTTGAATCTTGGAGGTCAGCATTCTGCGCTAGATGTACCAGCGACTTGATTTTTGAGAGCGCCTAGCAAAAATATAAGTATTTATGTAGGGCCTAAGTTTACTGCAGATTTTAATTTTGAGCTAGCTAATGCGAACAAGTCCATAGTCTGATGGAGAATTTAAAATTAAAGGAAATAAAACTTTTCGAAAATCTCGGTTCTCGGATCTCGGGTCTCGGTTCTCGGTTCTCGGATCTCGGGTCTCGGAATTTCACGGATGCTAATACGAAGAAAAATATGAGAGAAAAAATTACAGTTTCTAAAATTTTACGGTTGCAAAATGAAAGAGAAAAAAATCAGGGAAATAAAATTGATACTTCAAATAAATCACGATTACGAAAATAATCTAGAATCTCGGTTCTCGGATCTCGGGTCTCGGTTCTCGGTTCTCGGATCTCGGTTCTCGGATTGATAATTTTATGTATAATAAATCTAGATTTGGGAAAATTTATATCGACGTTTGGGACTGTTCGCAGGACTTTTTTTTTTAATATTATAATTTTGTTTGTACATAATTTTTTTTTCTGAAAAGATTGCGTGTGCATAAAAAAATTAGGCGGAAATGCGGTCTGATGATATCTTAAGTGAGATAGCGCATCTTGCAAACTTGTGCACTTTTGTTTTGCAAGCAAGTTGCTAAGTATAGCCGGTTTTCCAAGCGCATCGTTAGAAAACTCATTCTCGAATGGCTGATTCAAACTAAAGTAGAAAACTACACTTGCTTACTTTTTTTCTGTCAAAATCAAGGAAATTTTAGAGTAATCTTTACAAAAGAAAAAAAACACACTTGCTTGGGAAAAGTTTCAGTTTTGCAAATTCTAAAAAAATAATCTCAGTAAATACAACTCAAAAATCTCCTCAGATGTTGTGTTTAGCTTCTTCTCGTGTTTCTCTAACAAAATCCTGACCTTCACCTGTTGTTGCATGTATTTTCTTGATCAGGGCTTTCTGAACTAGTTGTATGAAATCCATGCTTTTCCACGAGCAAAAATAGCCATAAAGCGACATCTTTTTACGTTTCATGTTGTTTTCCCATCAAAAATCTTGAAATATGTTACCAAACTGCTTTACTTAACACCGTTGTGCTTGAAAGCGATGCTTTTGACTCTACTTCTCATGCAGTGGGACAAATCAGAGCTAAATGACACGAAAAAAATTTTTTCTAATTTATTTCAATACCGAGATTATGCCTGTTAATTTGTATTTATTGCATTGGGTTTGCAAAATGTAATAACTGATTTTGAATTAGGAGTTTAATCATAAATCGGAAATGATTTACAATTAGGCGGCAAAATGGATCGACTATTTTTGGGAGAAAAAAAATCGATGATTGCATACAATTTTTTTTTTGAGGTACCTGAACTGATTTGCACACTCGGTAGATAGCCAAATGACATTAGCGAAAGTAGTTTGATAGCTTATACGTTTTCAAGTGAGTGGGGATGAAGTTCTTTGTGTATTCAAACTGGTTTTTTTTTCAGTGATTTTCCTATCAGAATAGCTCAGCATGCAAAATTCCAATCTACTTTTCAGTGGTCGGATAAGACTAGCTGGAATCACAGAAAAAAACCTGAGAGAAACAAGAGCACATTTATCTGAAACATCTTCTAATGTCAGGAAATCTGAAATGAGTACTTTAAGACTTTTGCCTTGAAAATTGATGTTACTGTTCACCGCGGAGCAATCAGATGATTCATTACGGAGTATTCTGTTTGAGAAATTCTGTTACAGCCATTCTTTTACTCAAACTTATGAGGCATCTTGGAAAATCGCATATTTAATTTTGTGTGAGCGCATGTTCCTTAAGTTCAAAAGACGAGTAACCGCTTAATCTTTTTTTTTGTACAGTGAGCACTGAATTAGCTGTCTCTTATGATTGAGGTAGACGTGGTAGAAAGTGATGCACCGAAAAAGCAGGTAGTTATCATTTTGATAATCAGGATTAGCAGTGCAGTTACGAAAACTGGTTCTCACTGAAGAAAATCACAATATCAAAATTAAAGATCTACTACTTTGAATCTTTTGATGGGCGAAAATTGATTTTTCAACAAGCGTTCGAACTGACTTGTAGAAAACAATCCATCTAATTGTATCCATGAGAATAATAAGGGTCCTAGGACGGGAAGGGGTCATAAAACATGCTCTAACAGCGATGTTTCAAATGTATGAGCATTTTAATATCCTTTGTTTCCATTAAACTCGTATCTTTGTTAGAGGATAATTCAACTCTAACGCAGCAAAATCCATGTCTGTAAAAGCGCATTTTGAGCAAATAAGCGACTTGCTTTCGAATCGAAAATGTTTGAAGTCGTGCTTCTAACGAATTTAAGCAACATTTACATACGTCAATCCCATTTACTTAACATCATGTTCTGTCACAACAGATAAAAGTTTTTCTAGGATTAATCTACGAAGTTCTCTATAGATCTGTACTAGACCTATCGTTGACAAAAGTTGGAAAATTAGCAAAATTTTGGCTGAAAATATGAAATTATTTTGAAATAATGCTTGAGATTTTTTTCTTTGATTTAGAATATTTTTTTTATGAAAATTGTTTCCAAGTTTTAAAAAGATTAATAGGATCAGTGGTGCTTAGAGTTTTGATTTAGAAGAAAATTTCACTAGCAGTTACCAAAATACGAGTTGTCGGAGGAAAAAAAAAGAACTGTCTTGCGGTACAATGCGAAAATATTTTGCGTTTGTAGAAGGAATTTTTTTTTGTTGATTTAGCCAAAATCTGGATTTGCTAATTACCCTTATCGCGATGTACGGTCTCAATCTACTTGAGCTCGCCGGTGAATGAGATGCTGATCACGGCTGCCGCTGTTGATGCACAATTTCTCGGCATCGGAAGATAGCTGGACGCGCCGTAAATCAGGTGTGTGTAAGGGTCATCCGAATATTCAACAGGCGCATAGCGATATTTGTCACGACCCCAGAGCAGTTGCTAGATTCTACAGTCGTCACCTAATTGATTGCTATTTTGAATGCGCGCAGACAGTTGCTAGAACGGATTGGCATAAAGGATTTAGAGCTCTAGGCCATGTGTAATAGCCAGGTGTGTGGCACGTCGGCAGATGCTATCTTTCCTAACAAATTGTATCGCAGATTTTGTACTGTAGCTACGATTGCGAGCAAGTCCAAGTCCAAAAATTAAAGAAAAATGCATTTGCGATCAAAAAAAATCTATGCAGCAACTCGCAATACACTAAAAATTACAGTACCGTCATGCGAAAACATTCTAAAGGAAAATATAAACCAGCGCAAAATTTCGGATGTGTTACATACAGGTGAATATACTAGAAATTCTGAAGAAAAAGTGATTTTTCTTGCTATTTTGAATTTATTTCTACACGAAGATTCTGAAGGAAAAAAAATTTGGCTCGGTTACGGCTACGTAAACTTATTGAAAAATCTATCCCGTCTTTTCATGCTTAGTATATTGCATACTGTCAACGATTTTTTTTCACGCATAGCTGCTTGATACGCGGTTGCGGCTACGCAACTGCTGAATCATTTTCTCACGGTAAGATAGAGCTAAATAATGCATTATTACTCAAAAAGTTGGGGACAAATGGGACTGCTCGTTAAACTATAGCGGATGCACCTCTGAGATAATTCAATCAAAGATCATCAATACATTTGGTGATACGGTCACTTTGAGATAATTCAATCAAAGACCGTCACTACATTTGGTGAATGAAATTTTTTTTAGTGCAAAAAAAAAATTTTTTTTACTCTAAAATGTTAGTTTTCCTTCAATGAAAGGAATATTTTTCCACACAGCACACTATTAGTCATCGTTGTTATCAAATAAATATAGAAACACTCACTTATTCGTTCGCTGTGACTTGGATGGAAGTTGTTGTCGATATGGATGTGGAGAGGTGGATGAATTCTATTTTTGTAGAAAAAAAATTTTTTTTGACTACTGCTCAAAAGAAAAAAAAATCTTCCCGGGACTTCCATGTCAGGTATAAGGTCTGCAGGTCCTTTACCTGATGTGTAGCGGGTTTACATAAGTCTTACTATAATATTTATTATAAATAGTTATATACAAAAGGGGAAAGGGGAAGGGGAAGGCCACCGGCTAGTGCTGGCGGCCGGAGGTCACTGCCAGAGGTTGGCTGTCTTAGGCCAACCTCCTTCTCGAGCAGCTGTTGTAGCTAGCTGCGTCCCGACAGTACACACTCAAAATAAAGAAGAAGCTCGCAAAATGGTTGTAAAACATGCATCGATTGTAATAGTTCATTGAAAACCGCGCTCATGACTTTGATTCGAATAATGGACACACTATTGGTAAGAACATTGGAATATAGCAGTTCCTCCAGTTTTGTGCGATTGCACAAACCAAGTCTGCATTACGTTGTTAAACGTAGCAATCAGAACTACAATTAAAAATATTTTCAGAGAATATTACTTGTAGCTGAATGGAGACTGTTTTCAGAGAACAATTCCCTTTTAACCGAAACGCTTCGCAGAAGAAATAACTTGTTGTTTGCCAAAAAAAACCTCAGTGCTTCTGAACATGTTCAGATATCCAGATTGATATTCTGATCAGAAGAAATGACCGCAATTTTTTTTTGAAAGGTGATCAACCGAAGCTGACAATAAGCAATGGAGGCACAGTTTTTTTGTCGCACCGAAATTCATTCTTGGGAATGAAAAAGAAACTGTTTAGAACATTTTACGTCACCCAGTTCTTATTTTTCCCTAGAAAAGGATGGTAATGATTCCTTTACAGATTTCAGCAGAATTCAGGAACAATCACACCATAAAATTTTCTATATCGGATCTGGACGTTGAAGAAACATAGATAGCTTTCTTAGATTGCAAATTAGTCGTGAATTACCACACATGATGTTAGGATCATTTCCGCTGAATTTTACTTATGACTCAAAAGTTACATATCGTAGTTTCTGCAGTGGAAACGTTCTGTTCGTATAATCTACTATGCCAAAATGTACTGTTAATACTTTTGTATAACTTGGTTTGCATTTTCATGTTGTCTATGTCGAAAATGGGCTAATGCTTCCAAAAACCACTTTTTTTCAAAAAAAAAAACAATTAAAAAAGGAAACATCAGAACATGAACGACATCACGTTTAGGTTGTTCACGAATGTAGTCTTGAATTTGGTCGCAAGACTGCAAGACAATCTTCAAATGCAAAACTCAGTTTGGAAAAAATCCGACTGTCAGAGTTTTATTTTTTTCTGCTGTCGGGATATATCTCAACGTGAGTTTGTTTACACCTATTTTGCCGCACCGCTGCGATTATCTATAAACATAAATTTCTTTGAATCGGCAGTTCAAAGAATGAAAAAAATATTTTGTGCTAGGCAGCGAAAAAAAAAATCTCCCATTTCAATAACACTCAAAATTTGCCACTATGTTGAATTAAACACAGTTTGTTGTGCTCAATTCTGCATCTAATCTTCCTCTCCGTTTTCTAATCGATCGCATTATTTATATGCTGTAAACCATATGTCACTCGGTTCAAATTATACAATGCCTTATTTTATATTATACTTCCTAAAATTCCACATGTCGCTTAGCTACTTCATGTAAAATATAAATTCAGAATCACTAATGTCATTCAATATCGCCCAATATTTTTGGTTATCTATGTAATTTCTGCTCACCACGCTAATTTTTTTATTAACATGTTCTACAACAAGTGTCCTTCCAACCCATAACTTCCTCGTATCAACATTTAAATACTGGTCACATTATACTCCTATAAATCTCCACGCCAATTTTCCCATTCGTCAATTTCCGGCTATAATACGCCTGTTCACTTCCAACAACTACATGTTACTGCCTCTCCCAAGCAGTCCCCTACGTCACACCGTTCATTCCGTATATCTCTCCGCTTGAGGACAAGCTCACTCTGTACCCCTAGGATGAGGTCAAGGTCGCTGTTTGGTTGCCCAATCCGCCTAAACCAACTCCTCCACTCAATCAATCTGAAGGTAATGGTACCCAAATCGAAGTTCTCTATGGTCTCGCCGTAACACGTGTACTCCTTACACACGTAACTCGGAAGACATTCAACAACAGCCGAACAAGCTCGAGGACGAGCTTTCTGAAGGAATGGAGATGTCGGGACGCAGCTAAGCTCCGCCTGCTGCTCTCCCGTGAGCTGGCCGAGAAGGTCAGATAGGAGCCAGTGACCCCCTACGACCGCGCACCGTAAGGCTGCCTTGTCAGTCTTCCCCCTTCCCCTTTCTTGTAATATATGTAGATAATAAATATATATAATACCAACCTGTACCGCTACACATCAAGCTAGGGCCCGTACACCCCTAGACTTGACAGACCCGCGAAAATTTTGGGGGGCATATGAAAAAATTCCGGAATGCGTGACTAACAACAACCTTCATCCAGAAATGTTGTCAACTCCCCCCCCCCCCCCTCTATCCGAACAGCAATCCCGCGTATGCCACTGATGGGGATTTATCACCTTCTATCGAGTTTATTACTGCCTTTTTACTTGGTGTTTGTGAAATTTTCCACTATGCTATTACCATAACCAAGGCTTTATACAGCAAACAAAATGGATGCCATCCTTTTAATCAGCATGTGGTTTCAGAAACGAAGGATACTTGATGACTGTGACCATTATGATACATCGTTACCAGTGGCGTACCCAGGATTTCGGCTCGGGGGGGGCGCGACAAAAATTTTTTTCTAAAGAAGGTGCGTGGCGTTAGCCACGCACTTCGAAAAAATTTTGGGGTGCTTCTCAAAACTTTTGCGGGTCCCCGACCCCTAAAATCTGGAAAAAGGGGGCGTGGCGTTAGCCACGCCCCCGAAAAAAAATTTTTTACAAGGCTAATTTGATTTTTTAAAAATTTTTAAAAATTATTTTAATTATTTACAAAAATAAACAAATCACTTGCACATTTTTATAACCCATATAAGTAACTTTCAAAAATTTCGCGACCCATTCTCGGGGGGGGCGCGCGCCCCCCCCGCCCCCCCCCCTCGGTACGCCACTGATCGTTACTAGATGCCCCTTCAAATGATGGTTCGAAATTTGTTTTCTATGTCTGCGACACGATTATCTAGCTGGTGTTATAAATTTTTTTTTCAAGGAAAAATGCACTATTATGGGAGCACAAAATCATCAACGCAAATTTTGTTGCTCTTTTGCCTGCTAAATTCAGATTAGTTAGTTTACGCGCAATCGTTTTCTGCCAAGCTTTTGTTCCATAACATCAAGCAGTGAAGTAGATCAACGTTGTGATTTTGACTGTACGGGAATGCCCAACTCTTTTTTCAGAAGAAAAAGTTCATAACTTTCTTCAGAAAATCCTTCCGCAGATAACGAGGGCAGATTTAAAATCAGGGTCTCGAGATGCATCTTCCAGTGTACATCCCATTTCGAATGGCCACAGTCACAAAGTATCCTTTCGTTGTCAGTGATCCACGATGTTGAGCTTATACAGGATGTCTACTGTCTGTCAAAGGAAAACAATTTTAACACTTCTTCTGCACGGCCTTTGTGTCACGTACGCGCTAAGAATCTCTAAGGCTCCGCAGCATTCATGAGTCATTCGTCTATTGCCATCAGCCGTCTCTCCCTCGGCATGGTTAGTTAATGATTAAACTATACAATTTGATGAAATTGAGCTTGTCCATTTTCTGTGCAAAATGCCTCCATTTTTCGCTGTTTTGCTTACAAATTCCAATTTTTGGCATAAATTCTAGGCAGAAGAACAGAAACTGTCCACATCTGACAAGCGTATGAAAATCAATGTTGGTGGAACAATTTTTGAGACTTATCTTTCTACGTTAAGAAAAGTAAAGAATAGCGTAAGTCATTTTGCTTTTTTTGCTTGTTATCGTCATCATGTCAGTGTCTGAAGGTGCTCTCCGCTATGGTAGCCGAACATTGGCGAAATGAGGAAGAAATGTTCGTAGATAGGGACCCGAATCTTTTCGTGAAAGTAAGAAAACAATGACTTCGGTATACATGATCAGCTATCGAGCTGATCCCTGATTTTAGGTTTTAGATTACCTGAGAGACGAGAAGAATTTTGTTCCCCCCTCTGACGATGATGTCAGAGAAGCTCTTGGAAGAGAAGCCGATGTGGTGCCTTGTTTTGTTTGAAGAAAAGAAACCTGTTTGAGATATATCATTTAGTTCTATTATCTACCTGGCCTTGTTAAATTGTGCTCGCCCACTATATTTTGCGTTGATGATGTTGTGAAATGGAAAGATAGCGCTATTGAATCGTACTGGAAGGCCTTCGCCATGTAAGATACATGATCAATATTAACACTTTCCCCATATATATTTAACTAGATAAAATTGCCAGTTTTCATCTGACAAGGGAAGGATGATCGGTCGAAGTGGCCACTTGAAACGAGCTGTATATTAGGAAACCGTCCTCGGTAAGGCAAACCCAAAACTTCTTTCGCTAGTTGCCGAGCGTTTTCGTGGGGGGGAGTTACGAGGCCATTTTTCTCCGGCGCAGCCAGCGCACCCAGTAATGAGCGAGGCAGTAGAACCGCGCAGCAGTGGCGCAGTGGCAAGACAGCGGACTACGAAGCAGACGGTCAGGGGTTCGAGTCCTGCTACTTTGTGTTGCAGTTTTGTAAAAAGTCTATTGGGTGGCAGTAAACGAGAAATGCTCATTGCTATGCAGTGAAACAAGCTATTTACTGCAAAAAGCCACAATTTCTACAGTCAACTAAAATTTCTACAATATGTAAATCTGTGGGGATTATGATGTCACAACAATAGATTCAAATGATATAAGCATGTATGGAACACAACAAAATGCTCAAGGCAGGAAAGCTTCTTGCAGGGCGCCACTTGCAAAATTGCAATCAATTGCAATCAGCAGCTTCATTACCTATCAAGGCAGGACCACGCATTTAAAGGCAAGTGCCAAGTATGCGCATATAGCAAGAAGCACTGCGTAGCAATGAGTATTTCTCGTTTACTGCCATCCAACAGACTTTTTACAAAATTGCAAAACAACGGCAGCAAAGGGACTCGGACCCTTGACAATGTGCTTCATACCCCGCTGTCTTGCCACTGCGCCACTGCCACACTGCTACTCTTTCTGGCAGCCTCGCTCATTACTGGGTGCGCCGGCTGCGCCGGAGAAAAATGGCCTCGTAACTCCCCCCCCCCCCCCCCACAAAACCGCTCGGCAACAAGCGAAAGAAGTTTTGAGTTTGCCTTACCAAGGACGGTCTCCTAATATACAGCTCATTCCAAATGGCCACTTCGACCGATCATTCTTCCCTTGTGAGCCGTGTTTTCTTTAGCTACATTCATGACCAAGGAGGATGCATAGCTTGCTCAGAGCATTCCCTCCTCTGGAAAAGTGTGATACCGCCTATGGACACGCTGAATTTTGAATATTACACACCGTTGAAGCATCACATGCGCTTCATGAAAGGAGTGGTGACAGCCGTAGTATAATTCCCTTCTCTAAAATATTTTATATTGAATTTTGCAGGCTTCGTATCCTTGCTGTTGCGTGCAGTGGGATTATAGACAACATCTTGATGCATTGCACATTCCACAGTCTGCATTGCGTTTAGCAGAGTAGTGCCATTTTTTCAATTTTACATAGATCGATAAATTCTACTACATTTAAACCTTTTGAGTTATCGGCTTGTCTTTTACTGGTTCTGGACTTGAGTGTATAATGTGCTTAGAGCAGTAAAGGATCAATCTTTCTGTTACATGTGTGCTTATAGAATGACTTCGAATATGAAAGTGAGAATTTTCATTTGGATGCTGCATGGTCGGAGACAAAACATAAATTCTTTGCAAGCATTGAGGTGCTCATATTTTCCACTTGCTGTGCACGTAAGCAATCAGAGACGGAGATAACTTCCTTGGAATGCTATGACGAGAACGAAATTCATCTCACAGTTGCAAATGACTTCCGGGGAAAACTGAAGTACTTAAACTTCCGGAGACATCCTGTTGTAGCTGCCAGGTAGGGCAGGGCTCACCCACACGGCCCAATAAGAGCGTCCACCCTGGAAGCTTTAGAAGTTCAGTTTTCCCGGAATCATTTGCGATTGTCTGAGATGCTAAGCCATTGAGAGAAAGGATATTAGAAGGATTATTAGGACATTGTTATTAGGATATGTTAGGATAGAAAGGGTCAAACCAAACCAGATTTGGAATAGTAGTCATATCTTTTTACTAATTATTGTAAACGTCCCTGTAAAGATCTGAACAAGTTGCACACAATACGAGGTCTTCGTACTGCGAACAAGAAAAAAGAAAAAAGAAAAAGAAATGTAATTTATTACACTTTTACTGCGAGAATGCCATTCATTCCGCATCATAAGGCCTTCATCTTTAGAGTAGACTTACAATTTGCATCTTTCCTTCAGTGAGAATTTGCCGTTTCAGTCAGTCTCCATTGCTCTCTTCCTTCTAGATTCGCTCTGTGTTCATCCCAAGTTTTTTATTATCTGCTTTTGCTGCATTCAGGTCATCCAGTTTAGCTCATTCTCTTGGCCTTTTTACTGGCTCGCTCACGCTCAGCGACATGGCCAATCTCATGTTTGAGTTTATAAGCTGGGTTTCAGAAGGAAATTTCACTGGTTCAGATTATATTGTCAGAGAAGCAGGATCAGGGGAGAACGCACTAAAAACACCAGTGCATACTTTCTTGCGCATCTCGAATTGTTAGCTTTGTTTAGAAAATCAAGGAAAAGCTGAATGAAATACATAGGCATGTCTTTCTCGTGGAACATCGACCGAAATGGATATAGGAACTGTGGAGTACTAAGGAAAAAACCTATATCATACACGAACCATATTATATCTCTTTATAAGCAGTTTAAAATTTTCTGTTGCTTGAGGCATCTGCACGTCTACTGTTTGGCTGCACGTGGTTTTTAACCCTTAGTTTGGTTTATCAAATAAGCTGATGGGATTTAACTTATCTTTTTGAAAAGTGCCCTTGTAAAACGTCATTTATTTGCTTACAAAAGCTGATGGTTGAAAACCCAGGCAGAAGAAGACAAACGTCTCAAACGCTGAAACTTGATGTTGATGAGACAATTATTGAAATGATTTTACTCACACCAACCACTTGAGGTGAAGCCTGCTTTTAGATCTAGTCGTGCTAATAGCAACTGCTCTTCATTATGGTATTAGAATGCTGGCGAAACGAGGAAAAACTGTTTTTAGATAAAAATCCACCTGTTCTACAAAGAGTGAAAAGTCTTTGTAGAAAAGTGATTTTATAGCTAAAGTACTGGGTTTCTGAGTTTAGTAGTGATCATCATAACCAAAACAAGTGCAGCAGTCGCACAAAACCTTGTCGCCATTTCCCCTTCTCCCCCCCCCCCCCCCCTCCCCTCACCCTCCTCTCACAAAATTACTCCGGATAAACAGGGGAGAAATGAAAATGCCGCTAAAGTGCCGCTGCTTTAATTCAGCAAAATGGAATTATGCGAAAAAAATTCAGATGACAAGAAATAGAACAACTATAGAGCAACTCCTTAAATTTCTATTTTCACCAGAAAAGCTTGTGTACAGAAAATTTGGGACATCGCTATCAAATCTCAGAAAATTGGCTCGTAAAAGCGACGAAGTGAAAGGATTGGACAGCACCCTGCAAAGAGATGCAGAGTTTGGAAGAATTATGCGAAAATAGGGCATTTTGGTTACCACAAGACATGAAAAGAGCAACCTCGAAAACCCCTTAATACGAAATTTGGTCTTGATTGGGGCAGATCACTCCTGAACTTCGATTTTGAAAGTTTTTAAAATCCCGGTTTCAGCATCTGGAGCAACTCTGGATAAGGGGAGGGGCTCTTCTGAGGAGCTCGTAATTATAGTGACTCCGAATGTGCCTCGCAGGCACATCACTTAGGTGCGAGAATATGACTCGGGTGAGAAACTTCCCGCACCCTCCAGATTTGCATGGGCACTGTTTTCAGCATCGACCACAAAAGCACAGTTCTTTATGCTCAAGAAATCGCGCAAAATATTTATGAGTTCATAACCAATTTACCTATTGCGTTGCATGATCAGAGATTCAAATGGTTCTCTGAGAAAGCAACTGTTATGGAAAAACATCCCTTAGTCAACTTAGAAAAGGAGGAAAGTGCTAGACATTGAGGACGGCACACAAACCAGATCTTTCTTTCGCAAAATACATGTATGAACTGAAAGAAACTAATTCGACTCTCATGTACAGAAAGCGCGACGACCGATGTTCCTGGCAAAGGGTGGAAGTGAAATATTAGATGATCTATATTTTGATTTAGAAAATTATCAACTGCTAGAGAAAAAGGTTGTCTTGTGCATTTCGGAGAAAAAGGTGTTGCCAAAGTAGAAGCCAATTATTTGCAATTGTTTTTCGATTCTGCGTATGCCTACGCATATACGCCATCCCCTTTTTCGCGTAACGGGAGGGAGTCAGCTATGTGTGGCCAAACTACGTTGCATCGTGCTGGGACCCAATCGAGATCGTGTTGTTTTGATGATGGCCTTGGTCTAGACGTTTCACAATAATCGCTAACTGTGCACTATGGTGAGTTTCATGTTTCATCTGCTAAGCAGTGGCGTACCGAGGGGGGGGGGGTGGGACAAATTCTTGAAAGTTACGTATATGGCTTATAAAAACGTGCAAATGACTTGTTTGTACTTGTAAATAATTAAAATAATTTTTAAAATTTTTTAAAAAATCAATTGAGCCTTATAAAAAAATTTTTTCGGGGGCGTGGCTTTGGGGTTATGGGCCCGCGAGAATTTTGTGAAGCATACCAAAAAAATTTTCTCGGTGCGTGGCTAAAGCCACGCACCTTCATCCGAAAAAAATTATTGTCGCCCCCCTCCCCTCCCCCCCCCGAGCCGAAATCTTGGGTGCGCCACTGCTGTTAAGGTAGATAAAATCAAAGCCATTTGATCGATTGACCGCAACCATAAGTTTTTTCATCTGCCCTTGTCCACAGAAGCGTTTTTTTTTTCAAGGAGTAGTTTAACTTCCAACTTGTGGGGAGCGCGTACGAGTTGATATTGGTGGAAATGATTTGATACATGCTTCCACTATTACCGGCGCATGAGGCAGTATGTGTTCGCTCATCCATAAACTCATCCATAAACTCGATCTGTCTACAGTCGAGTTTCCGCTTGATATAGTGTGCATAGCAGCTGAGCCGCGATAAAATTTGCGCGTAAACGGTTGCGCCAGTAATGCCGACATTTTGCGCGCGCACTTGGCAGGCGTCACAGGGGTAGCTATTTGTTCACGCGCAAATTTTACCGCATACCTGCAGTGCAAGCACACTATATTAAGCGGAAAATCTACTCGACTGTATGTGCTAAGGTGCTCGCTGGTATAGAGCACGGTAGAAAGTGGGAGGAGCTCTTCGTTGAAGTTATGTAAAATTTTGAGTAAAATTGAGACGCCGATTTTTCTAGAGGCCTTTTTCTAGGTTCGCGTAAATTTGTTACATAAAAATTTTTAGGCGGAAGAACACAAACTTGTTTCACATGGCACGCGTGTGAAAATCAATGTTGGTGGCACAGTTTTTGAAACGTATCTATCTACTATTACGAGATTGAATGATACCGTGAGTTGAACTTTTATTTCTGTACATTAGATTCATGCTAATCTTAAGATGCTCTCTGCCATGGCAGCCGAACGCTGGCGAAATGAAGGGGATTTGTTTGTAGATAGGGATCCAACTCTTTTCGCAAAAGTAAGAACCAGTTGCTTTGTATCAAGCTATTTTTCCAGCTTTCTAGATATTGGAGTATCTGAGAGATGAAGGGAGTTTCACTCTTCCTCCAGAAGATGATGCTCGAGAAGCTCTTCGTAAAGATGCTGAGGTGAGATCTACGTAAAGATCCTAGAAATAATGCTTAAAACTATTATAGTTCTACAATATTCCCAGTCTAGCGAAGATCTGTGTATTTAATGTCGATGAATTCAAAGTTGGGGATCGGGTTCAGTGGAGGGAAAGCCTTCTTGAAGAATACTGGAAGTTCTTCGTCAGGTAAAAATTTGATGTGTAGTGCATCTAGCATTTCATTGTTTGGAACTTTAAGAACTGTTCAATATTCTCAAAAAGATATTTTGCAAGGTATCAGTACGATGTTGAACACTGGGAAGGGAGGGCGGTTACATGCATGGCTTGCGGATGTCTTGTTGACGGATATGTAGGTCCCACACCAACCTCGTTCAAAGAGGACGGAAATCCCTGCATTGTATATGAAAGCTGGGTGCTTTTAAAGCATCATATGATGATTATGAAAGGAACAGTGACACAGGTTAGAAATACCAGCTCACGAATTTAGGTAGTCAGTATATCATTTGTAAATATAAATGTTATAGGTTGATGAGCAATGTTGTCGCGTAAAGTGGAGTTCTAACTGGGAGCTACATCATCCAAAATCTGCACTGCGTTTATCGAGATAATTATATTCTTTTGATTATTATTTCCACGTTTTTGATCCATGTTCATGTAGATGTCTCTTTTCCATTCTGTTCGGTTTTTGATCAGTTAATTGACCTACTGTATACGTGATGCACATTATAACGCTTTGCTAACAGATCCTTACTCAGTGCTTACAAATGTCCAGTGTTGGCGCAGTTTGGCAATGTCTATTGTATTTTTGACTCTAGAAAGAGTAAAGAAGCGTTACCTGAAAATTTAGAATTGTGCCGAATGCTGCTGAAGGTTAGCCTCGAACTCTCAGGCCTCTGAGAAGTACAAATGATTTCAAGAGTTCTGTCTGATGCTTGAGAGGCGTCAGTGGTTCTCTGCACTGAGTATTTTTCCTGTTGAGGTTCTCAATTATCTATTATTTTGAAACGCACCTCATGAGTGTTTTTTTGCAAAATTATCAGTGTAAACTTTGAAGCAGAAGAATTACCAACAGCTGATGCTCACAATCCCTAGTATTCGAGATATCTTTGATCCATCTGCTCTGTTAGGTTCAGGTACGTAGATAGTTTGTGAAAGGCATATTACAAAAAATAGTAATGCAGGAATGCTCAATGGAGAACAGATCACATGTTAAACCAGACCTTACCCTAGAGACGAGTAAGAGAGTTTGCTATGGCTCTTCGTACATAGATAGTAAGTGCGGTGTTTTTTTTGAGTGCATATTAAATGACTTGGAATTCTGGTTTGAAGAAAGTTGCTTATAATAGAAATTTAACTTTTTCATTACTGTGACTTCAATGTGCGTAATCTGTGCAAGTTGATAATATTGTGCATAACTGAAGAAAATAGTTTTGTGACGGACGTTCAGAGTACTGATAACCCCGCTTCCCATTCACATGAAGAAAATAAACAAGCACCATTTCTTGTTATTATTTGGTTGGAAACTGAGTTTTGCAACTTTTCACATAATTTTACTTTCTTTGAATATGGCGCTCTTAACTTTGATCGTAGATCGTGTGCAGTGCTACATTTGGGTACACACTGTTCGAAGACGAAATAAAACTGGTGATTTTGGGGATTTATGGGGTTATGCGCAAAAATACGACCTAGACACCATGCGCGATGATTCGAAATTGTGTATGAACTAGAGTTTGAGTTAATTTTCTCCATTCAAAGACAAGTCGAGATTTTGCTTCCATAAAGTTGAACGAGTCGCTGTACGCAAGGCTGCTGAGGATACCAGTCAATGATTAGGGAGGTGGGACCCCAAAATTTTCCGAATTCACACAGTGGGGTTAGTTGATTGACGAACACAAATATCCAGTTCACTTTTGAATCAACTCCTCTTTTCTTGTTAGCGCAGACCCCATGCCGTAAACTTACAGTCAAAAAAGCCCCTTCATGCAATTTCGGTATCGTTTTCGTGATTAGCATGTCGATGACCCCCCGCCCATGCCAAGTTTCCTTATCCCCTTATACCATATACCTACCGTATCCCTCATTACGACATCGGTTGGCAGCAGCTGCGTTTGTAGCCTTACACCATTATCTACATAATGGCATTATTGAAGAAGTTGCGAAACTTAGTTCCCAACCTTATAGACCCTTTCTGGATTCCTAAGTTGAAAATCGTTTGCACAATTAGCTTTCTTATGAGAAGTCCTCCAGTCGAATAGAAATTTCGAGAATCTGAGAAGTAGAGCACATCTTGAATCAAAGAATTTCACAGCTTCTTTTTGCCCTTTCTTTGTGTCACTTGCCCGCTGAAATTCGTGCCAGCTCCGCTAAAATCATGACTCATTCGTCTTGCCATCAGCTCATCTCGCCTTCAACATGACTAGTCAATGATTATAACTTATCCATTTCTTCTTGCGAATTGCCCCCATTTATTGAGTTGTTT
Organism: Cylicocyclus nassatus; assembly: GCA_958299035.1. Classification (NCBI taxonomy): domain Eukaryota; kingdom Metazoa; phylum Nematoda; class Chromadorea; order Rhabditida; family Strongylidae; genus Cylicocyclus; species Cylicocyclus nassatus. Next base: position 80,519,739 of record CATQJL010000223.1, read on the forward strand.
GCTTGTAAAATGATTGTTGAAAATAGATTCTGGGCAAAAGACAGAAACTTTCCTCGTAAGCGTGTGAAGTTTAGTGTTAGTGACAGTTTTCGCTTAGCTTTCTACCGTGACGAGAGTAAGTGATAGTGTAAATTGAACTTTTGCTTTCATGCTTGTTAGCTTCATCATGCAGGTGAGAAATGCTTTCCACTATGGTGCCCCAACGCTGGCTGAAGAGGAACTTTTGTGGTTAGAAATCCATGTGTTTGCATCAGTATTCTAGTGTGATTGTATTCTTCGACCATTGTAAGCCAAGTTATTTCGGAGAGAGATTATTCCCTTGTTCCAACTGAAGGGTCTTGTAAAGCTTTTCGAAGAGAATTTGAAGCGTGTCCCTTCAACAAGAATAAAAATTCGCTGAAAATATCATTCAGTTCTATAATCAGCCCAAATTAGCCAAGATGTGCTTGCCTAAAGAATTTCTCTTAGTGATGCTGGAAGGAGAACGTATCGAATTTCAGTGGAAAGTATTGTGAGGCAGAAAGCTCATCCTCACGCCTTCTTGGAATTTTTACTATACTAGTACTGCGCTTGCAAACGTATGACAATCGAAGGTAATAATTGTCTTAGGTCGAAGAAAGATGTGTGTTCTACAGGATGATCTGCTTATTCTTACTTAGATATTCAGGCCCGAATTCACGAGGCGTGCGGGCCCAGCAAAGAAGTTTGCAGTCCTGGAAATTTCCACATTTTCAGCTTCTTAAGTGTTTTGCGGAAGAAAATTTTGACATGATGGTAACGTGATCTCAAAATGATAGTAATTAGAATTTTAGAGTGCACAGAAATCTGCTTAACGTACAGGTGACATACCGAACATGATTGCCGTACTCTATCGGTACGCTATCACTTATTGTAGGGCTCCCACGTTTACAGTATCGATATGTAACTAAAAAATAACACAGAAAACTGAGAAGATTAGATGCGATATTTGAAATAAGCATCAACCCCTCCCTACTGCCCATTTTCCCCTCCCCCAAGCTAACTTTTGAATAGCTCTAGCCAACTTTGCTACTTTACAGCTGCTTTACGAACCAGGGCTTGGCAGAGGTGGCTTTTAAGCAAGCTGGATATCGTTTTTGGGACAAAAAGCAAAGAGGGTTTCGTTTTTGTGGCCGAAAAGACACAGAATTTGCGACGTTTCTTTAGTCGACGTTTGGTTTTATGAAGGAATTCTAGGGATTTGGTCTGGGTCAAAGGTAACTTCGTAAAAATTCGCAAAATTCAAGGGGAACTTCGTTTTTTGCATTTTCAACTAGCCACCTCCTGCCGAGTCCTGTTAGGAACCCAAAACCGCCTTCTGCAAGCACGGTGTTTTTGAGTCTCTACAGTGGCGTACCCTGGATTTCGGCTCGGGGGGGGGGGGGGGGTACGCCACTGGTGCTCTACACTTGATCACGGTAGTTTGCAAGGTAAGAAGATTGAAAGCCTTGAAACATCCTAACCCTTGCACGCTGGGACCCGCGCCAAGTACGCCGCTCCAGAACGCCGCTGTTCCCCATCTGTAGCCTAAGTCAAGTCACGGCAGACACAAATTGGTGTGCTTTACGCTCTCACGTTCTTCAAAGTCATTGTTATGCATGTAGTCTTCCGATAGACGTAGTTTCAGGCAGAAATGGACGAACGTCAAAGTAGTGGTGAACGAGTCAAAATCAACGTGGGTGGCACAGTGTTCGAAACTACAGTCTCCACACTGACCAGGATAGATAATACCGTAGGTTTAAATTTACTTTCTTGCGAACCTTCGACATAGTCGTAATCGTTAGATGCTCTCCGCGATGGTGGCAGAACGATGGCGGAATGGGGAGGAGTTATTTGTGGACCGAAATCCAACTCTTTTCGCAAAGGTGGTACAAGTATACGTTCTTTACATTTAGGAACGTCTAAAGCTACCTTATGTTCACAAATTACGTTGACAGTTGAATCTGAAATTGTCTTATCATTTTTGAAAAAAGTTTCTCTTCCTCTTTCCTTTTTCCTGAAACTTTCTGCATCCAGTAGACACCTTCCTTGCATCAGGTTGTCGGATAATTTCTGTTACACTTTTTATTTTTGAGAATCCAAGAAACGTTCGAAAATTCTTATGTCCAGGGAGTGTTGATGGGGCAAAGGTCTACTCACCGGTACTGTCATATCCGTGATCTGTACGCAAAACATCCACTTCATCGGTGGGAGTACGTTTTATGGACATTTTTGTCAACGGTCCGGCACCCAGGGGGCGGTATTTATCAATCTCCTGCATAGGAGGGGGTTCTCCTACAGGTCACAGCCCGTACAGGCGCAAGCACTGGCGCCCGCGATTGAAGCCAAGTTGGTGCCGGGCTCCTGTCTATTGTAGAAAATGTTCCGATCTGGCAAGTTCGGCCATTTCGGGCACGGCAGTTGGGGAGCAGTTCCCCATCTCGACTAGTCGGGTCTTTTATAAATCGCGGAAAGGGCGCTCTCGCCTGTGCGGGTTCTCGGTAACAATGACCCGCACAGCGAGTGGGAGATTGATAAATACCGCCCCAAGTGATAAGGGGAGAACGGGCAATGTGGTTATGGCCCGTAGTTTTTAGCAAATATAGGGGATGGCACATTCATATCACCACACGGTTACATAAGCGGAGTTCTCATTTTAGCATGAAGAACTATCTTTGAAAATTTACCAAAATGACTTGCGTCTCCCCATATCGAATCCTACATGATGCTTATAAAAAAAAATTTCCGACAAGCTTTTGATTCCTTTGATTCATTTGTTACCCCCTCGTTTTTTCCATGCAAGCGGCACCAAGGTTCTGGCAATTGAGACGGTGCGAAAATATGCAATAAAAAATTATAGGAGAGAAAAGACGCAATTATACGCAGAGAAAAAACTTCAAGGACATAGTGGCTTTTTCGAGCTTGCTTACAAAGTTGTAGTAAGTTGCTAGCTGTTTGTGCATTTGCGGCATCAAGCATTCTGTGTACGCCCTGTCGTACCCTAAATAGATATCGAACAAATTCGGAGACTTCCGGAATCTTTCGGAATATTACAAAAAAAAAGTGTAACAGAATTCATCCGACAATCGAGACTGTTTCGATGATTTCTCTATGGCTGTCGCTGTGTTCATCTACTGAAGTCACAATTTTCCAAAATCATTTGTCATCGTGTTTTCTGGATACACGCTAATCTTTTCAGATATTGGATTACCTGAGAGACAGTGGTAATGTTACTCTCCCCAAAGGAGATGCTGCTCGAGAGGCCATAAGAAAAGAAGCTGACGTGAGTTTGCAGAAAAAGACTAGTCTTTGACTCATTTGAAGTCCTTCTTACCTTATCATTTCCAGTTCTACAACCTTCCTGGTCTTGCCGAGATGTGCGTATCCTACGCATCCACAAAAAGAGTTAGTGACCGCGTGTCACGTATCGCCCTTAGCGATACTGTGCAGTGGAAGAAAAACTGTATCGAAGTGTACTGGAAGCATCTTGTCAAGTAGAGCATTTGACATGTCTTACCGTACCACTTGTTCTACAGCAAAAGCAGTGCAGGTTTCTGAAGTTATGGTAAAAGTTTGTTTAAGGAATATATACGAACGCGAATTATGGCGGTATAAAAAGAATCTACAATGTATGGCCTGTTGTAAGTATGTATATAACTACGTTGGCCCCTCAACCTGGGGCGGTAATGTTGAAGCCAGTAAAACTGTGATCAACTACAAAGACTGGAAAGCGATGAAGCGGCATATGCTCTACATGAATGGAATCGTGTGGGAGGAGGTAAATACCAGAGTTCGTAAGATTTTCAATTTCCTATTCGAGAACTTGCAGCCTGATGAGACCTGCTGCTGTGTTAAATGGAATGATGAGTGGTTTACACACGTTCCACTATCTGCATTGCAAAGAGTGGACTCGGAATAGTGCCGGAAACTTCCACGTCTTCTTAACTCGTTATCCTTCACGTATTGGCTCAACAGCTTCTAGTTTTTATCATACATTTTTTTTTGTTGATAAACGCTTACCGGTTGAGGTATCGTATTACAGTTCTTATACAGCGAATCCTGAAAAATTGCAAAGTCTCAGTTTACAATAATACTGACAATCACAGAATTTGTAATGATTTTTGAATCGGCATCGAGCATGAATGCTTACTCGGGTTTCAGAGTTTATTAGCTGAGAGCATTGCTCATTGACAATTCAGTGAAGTTCAGAACGATACCTAGACTTCTTATGTTTTTTATGATATTGGCTGAGGAGCATAGCTGCGATAGGGAGAGGGGGGTGGGCAATGTTTATCTCACTTTGAAGCCAAAATCTGGATGACCCCCTTCACCTGAGACTGAATTTTTGCGGTGGTAATCTATGAGTGAACCATGATCAAAAAGCTATTGCGGTTTTAGCACCTCCGCCGTAAAACACAACGGCCGCACCTTTTATAAAAAAAAAAACAGTGTCTTTATCGATCAGTCATGCTTTTTTCCCGCATTTCCAAAAGCGTCTTAATATTATAGATGCTATAATATGGAGATCAACTAATTAGAAAAACAAATAAAAATGAGAAATTATTTGAATTTTATGAGAATCAACGGTTGTTGCTTGTATGCTGCCGCTTTCTGCCTTTTTTCTTTTGCACAATTTTTTGGACAGTTTTGTCACGGTTTTGAGATAGGTGGACAGCTAGACACCTTTAGTTGTGAGAGGCAAATATCTCCACAAACAAAAACTAATGTAAAGGCTACTGCATAACGAAGGCGCAATAGCAGTATGAGTTGAGCGGGCGCGAACGCGGCGCGCGCGTATCCTCACCGTTGTAAATCCTGCGCCTTCTGCGCTCTGCTGCTAATAAAGCCGCGTTCGCGCCCCAAGGACATTGCGCCTTCGTCATGCAGCAGCCTATAGGTCTATAGCCAGGTCGATGCTGCAAAGGAACAAAGTCTTGCTAAAAATTGCAAGGGAGGTAGAAAAAGTCGACAGTCTACGTCGATTCTCCATGATTTCAGCTTCAAATGGTATATACTAGCTTGTTGGGGCAATTCGCTTCCTGGCTCAAAAAAATGCTTGATCCGATGACCCATTGAAGCCCATTGAGGAGCGGGGTGGAGCAAGCTAATAGTAAATATTATAGTTCCATCAACTTTTTAGAAATGATTTTTTTTCTCCGACACTACAATACCGCTCACAGAATGTGCAAAATTTCCGTAAATGTCGCGAAATTCCGAAAATTCCGCGAAATTTCCGGAATTTCGCGAAACTTCGCGACATTCCCGAAATTTCGCGAAATTCCGGAAAGTTCGCGGAAATTTCGGAATTTCGCGACATTCACGGAAATTTTGCACGTTATGAGAGTGGTATTGTAGTGAACCCTTTGAGTCAATCTAACAAGGGAAGGACGCTGGGTCGAAGTGGGGTGTGCTGGTCTTCTTGCACTAATACCAAATCCACGTCCCTTAACTGCTCAGTGATCTTCTGGGAGAAGTTATTAGTGATGGTTTCCCAGGATGACCGCGGATCGCTTAAGTTAGTGACGCCGTGAAATGTTAGTTGTGGAAGGATGGGCGAGTGGATAGCTGCGGATACTATAGATGAAATGGTAAAACGTTCAAATTGCTTATGTTCGGAGCATCTTCCAATGTGGATTTTCGGATTTGCGGATAACCTCGGGTAAGTGGATTTTCTGGAATTTTGTGCTCAGACGCTGCTTTTAAGAATACACTTTGAGCCAGCGCACTCAATAATGAACCTCATTCAAGGGACTGACAGGGCTTTTTGAATGGCCTAACACGCACTTAATTGGAAGTGTGATAGCTTTAGTAAACGTTGATTGTAATTTTTTCATAGACCCACACTGGGAGTAAACGTTATAGGACAAGGGGCTGTTTAGCTTTTGACTAATACCGAATTGTTATTATTAACTTTTATAACGGCACATATAATAGAGCATGCGGCTATCTTGCTTTTTCATGCAGCTTTCATTTTATTGCGGTAGCTTGAAAAGTCTGTGAACATCTCATACAGCTAACATCTTTAAGTGAGCCTATTCGTCTCTAAAAGCATATTTTACAAAGTTGTACGAAAGTTTAGCCAGTTAATCTATTTATGAATGTTTGAGGATGTTTTCTATACATTCCTCTATGCGTGCATCGATTGAGCTGAAACTCTGGAAACATATGTTTTCAACCTCTAGAAGGTTCTAGGTCATTTTTTGGGGCGATTTGCTAGCTCTTCTATAGACTTGTTGATTTTTGGCATCTTGCAGTAAGAATGATTTTTATGGACCGCATTCAAAACACTTGCATAGTTTCGTAAAAATAAGCAGCAGAGCTCTTTTCATTTGGCGATTGGCACGATGCCGTGACTCAAAAAAGCCATTAGTAAGCTTGTATTGGAATAGGGCCGTGAGGGACGGGGAACGGGAGGGAAGAGCGAGTCAGATCAGTAGAAAGAGATGGATGAAAAATTTTTTGACAAGCCGCAAGAGGAGAGAAACAGTTTTATTTTTGCTGAGCAAAATTCGTGCGCTGTTCGCGTTCGAGTGATGACATGCTACGGGCAGCAAAGCGGATCCGACTAGGGTTTCACGAATGTTTAAATTTTTTCAGTTCGTTGACACTCCTTCACGGCATACTAGGAATAGAGAACTGTTGGCGAGATCCACGATAGTGATAAGCATGTTTTTGTTGTACAAACGAAGTGAAGTCATCCCATATTCGTTACCCCCACCTGCAAGCTGTGCATAAGAGGCTTCATCATCCTTTCGAGGAATCGATAACTCTTTCAACACTATCTCCGTATTTTCTTTTTATATAAAAAAACACCTTTAAAATGAGCGTGGACCCCCAAGGATCCCCCAAGAATCAACAAAACACCGAAATTTACAGCTTGACTGGAATGAGTATTGCTATTGCATGTCTTCAAAGCAAAAAATCTAAAACTCCTTTTCCAAGTTCCTTTTCGACGGTAAGAGTGCGTGCATACAGGTAATAGACTCTCAATTCGCTTCAACCAAAATGCCATGTTTAATTCAAGAAACAACAAAAAGTTTTTCTTTACTTTTTCCCCAAAGTACGTTCTCAAATTTGCATTTTTATTGAACATAAAATTGCTGTTTCAGAATGCAGCCAGGGTTTTACTCTTTGTTCATTTCTATTTTCGGATACATAAAACCCATAACGTCCGGATTCTCAATGTGCGAAACTCATACAACCTTGTATTAAGAAAATCGTCCGCTTCCATGACATAGCTGACACACTCTTTGTGTACCATGAAAGGTTCAGTGCTTTGATCATTACAGTGGTCAAGTTTTAAAACGTTCATTTTGTGTAGACTGTCATGTTTTAAATGGCATTAAATGTAGTGAGCAGCCTCAGCCTAACTAATCATCGCGGTAAGTTCGTACTTCGTTTTGAGTAATGTACTCTAACAAGGAAAGAATACTTGGCAAAGTGGCTTTTCGACAGAAAATGTGTACTTCAGGGAGGGGAGTTACGGATATCTTTTTCGCAAAAATTTTAAGGCTCAATTACAATAAAATTATACAGAAGTGTTGTCTGTAAACTTGAATGGCCAAGGCGCTTCGTGCAGTTAATACCTTCAGTTAAATAATTCAAACTAGTTGTCACTCCACTTCAAGCGCTGGAAAGACCTCAACCGCGTTTTTACCCTAGCCAAAACCTTAAATTTTTGCTTCAAGAAGTTCTCACAACTCCCATCCTAGAAGCGTTTTGCAGATAATGAAAACAGATTTGGAATCAGGGTTCCGTACTCTGTATGACAACATACATCTCGCGTGGATACTGCACTTCGATCAAGTATCGTTCCTTTGTAATAGCACTTTGTAGCTGACCGCCTAAGCTAAGGGTGCCTCCATTACCGCGCCGGTAGGTATGGGCAGTCGTCAACCATCTTTAGCAGCTGTCAGTCGCCGTTAGCCGCTCTGGCGCTAATTTAAATTAGTTGACTCGTAAAGACTCGTAAAGTGAAAATAGCGCTAAAATTTTGTCTAGAATGTTGTTTAGCACGCTGATCACATACAGGGTGCCCAGAAAAAAGTACCTACCGTTTGATTGTAAGTAACTTGTCGAGACGCAGACTAATTAGATGGTCCGACAGTCCCTACGCCAACTGGGCGGTGCCCAGCAACTCCAGATGAGCTGCCTAACCGGGTGACCGGCGGTTTCCCTTCCCCTCTCATTCTACTTATAAATATATAATAAAGATTCTAGTCATAATGTCATGTTCATATAAAGTAAGGCAATCAGGGTGAAGGATTCAAGTCAAGAGAGTGCACCTCTTGGACTTGACAAAAGCCGTGCGTTTCTTATAAGCCCTTTTCCCCTTGTCCAATTATGAAGAGAAGTCAAGCAACTAAGCAACGAAGCGATCAACAACAGCATGCTCACCAAAGCAACGATCAAATGGTACATGGGCAGTTTTGATGACGATAATGGTATCAACAACACCCTCTTGCCCTCAAACGAAGCAATGATGATACAAATGGTAATGGGCAGTTCGATGATGGTTTCCTACTCCCAAGCCATGGTCAAAGATGAAAGCTCGGGACGAGCTTTGTTATGGAATGGACATGTCGAGACGCAGACTAATTAGATGGTCCGACAGTCCCTACGCCAACTGGGCGGTGCCCAGCAACTCCATATGAGCTGCCTAACCGGGTGACCGGCGGTTTCCCTTCCCCTCTCATTCTACTTATAAATATATAATAAAGATTCTAGTCATAATGTCATGTTCATATAAAGTAAGGCAATCAGGGTGAAGGATTCAAGTCAAGAGAGTGCACCTCTTGGACTTGACAAACTCTTTTGTAATGAAGTATCTCGAGAAGCTTTAGGTACCATTTTGTAGAGCGAGGTTAAACTTACAATTAGATTTACATTATGGAGTGAATCATCGATCTCTCTTCATTACTGTAGAATTACATAAGAACTTCCAGCATATGCAACATTGTGAAAATTACCACCTAACGAATTTTTTTAAATCTGAAAAATCATGTACTAGGATTTTTGCGCATGCTGATTCCTCCTAACAACTTTTTACGAGTGTTATCAGCTTTTTGACGGTGTAATTGCATTTCTGGCAAATGCTGGGAAATGAGTTATTGCGATTTACAGGGCATAACTCAGAAAAGAATCGTCACAGTAAGGTGTAAACTTCATGTGTGTAATCAGTGTAAAATTCTTGTCAAGGTTTCTGTCGTAATTCTACAGTAAGGAAGAGCGATAGATGATTCGCTCCATAAAGTGAACCTAAGTTTTACCTCACTCTACGAAATGGTACCTAAGCTTCTCGAAACACTTCATTACAAGAGAGTTATTTACAATCAAACAGTAGGTACATTTTTCTGGACACCCTGTATATGACCTTTATTTTGCGCGGTAGCTCTGTATGGTAAATGTTGGGTTAACGCCTTTTGTAAACCTTTGGAATTCAAAATGGGTTTGAAAGCGCTAAGACGGTTCATATAAATACTATATTTGCAAGCTCTATAACAAGACATTGTTGCAGCGAACGAGCATGATATATTTGATGAGTATGCTTAGGAAACACCTCTGGGCAAAGTCTAGAGCAAGCTTTTATTCGAACCACTTACCGTATATTGACCGACTCGAGAGAATGGTATCCTGCACAGTCATTATGATATTCATACTCAGGGTGCCGAATAACTCCAGTAGACAAAGTTTTGCGCAAATCTGTGATTTTCGACCCTTACCGTGTGCGTACTTTTGGGACACTTTTGGGACACAAGCTTTGATATTGCGTATACAACTTCTAGATAACTAATTCATATTGCTTGTTGCTTACTCATGGCAATATTTGGTATTAATGCAATTGTTACAATCCTTCAAAAAAAGCTTTAATCTCATTTATCTGTAGAATATATTAAAGTTTGCAACAAAATTTGGAATGGGAATTGAATCGATTGCTAGAATTTATTAGCAATCGATATGGTCATATTTTGCGAATTAATGGACTCTTGTAAATTTGCCCATCATTCCGCTTCTTTGTTCTGCTTCATGCTGAGTAAACAACGGTTCGGATTTGTAATTCAAATATTCCTGCTGTAATGCTCTATCTTTTTGATAAATTTCAAATTTTTCCAAGTCATAGAATGTGGGCATATAATAGAACATCCCATGCAAAACCCTCTTCAAATTCCTTTTTTGATCATTCAGTAATGAAGAACGATAAGTAGTTCGCTCCATGCTGTAAATCTATAAAGCCTGCCTTTCTGAATTACTTGAATCCAAGCAAAAGACTTTGTGGGGATACTTCCTATATTATGTAGCGATGCAAGATCACTAAGAATAATTTTGTAAATGAGGCTGCATTGGATAGCTGTTGTCTGCACTAGGCGACACTGATCACTCTTTTATCTAGAAATCCTAAATTTGCAGTCCTGCGCCGTTACTGACGATAATTAATGAAAGTCAGCTGAAGAATATGACTAAGTCAGAAACGCTACAAACTTCCAACCTTGCTCTGCTTACTTATGCATAATGAAACTGCTGATAGCGATCTTGAATATGAAAGTATTAGCAAGCTCTAACAGCTGTTTTTTTAGACTCGCACATAGATGGTAAACATTATACGAAAGGTGCCGTGTTAGCTTTTAGCACTTATTGAATTGTTATTTCGCGAGGATAAAATAACAGAACATAGGTATGACCATCCTGCTTTTTCATAATATCTCGTTTTATTGTTATATCAATCGAAAACCCTACGAATTTGTTTCGCACAGCTAGCATTTGACTATTCTTCTTTAAGACGTGTAATGTAACTATCTATTTTTCATTATTTTGAATGACCTTCTGAGGATCCCCACAGAAGTGTCTCATTTTTTTCGAAACCTTCTCTCTAGAATGTGGCAAGGATGTATTGATAGATCACACCACGGTAATAAGCATGCGATAAAAACCAATTGAACTTCTAAATTTACATCACATTCGTTAAATCCCATTTGCTTGCTGTGGATCATCAAATTTTTTTTTATAATTCTCCCTTTTCAAGGGATCACAAGTCCCTCATCCACGCATTATTCTCTTTGCACATCCTTGTTGATTTATCGTCCTACTGCTCGTAAAGTTCCCAAGGATACCTTAGAGATCATGCAAAAACCGAAAATTAAAGCTCAAATCTGCTGCACTGTCATATAAGCTTATAATGCAGAACAGATAGGGCACGCGAATGAAAGATCGGCGAAAAGCTTAGCAAGAAATTGTCAGAACCCAAATCAGCCATAACAAACATGCTATATCGTCGGACTCGTCTCAAAACGCTGATCACAAATATGTGTATTTTATCTGCCAAGCGAATATCTGGGGGGAGTTATGAGCGTTTATATTTGCGATTTGACAAGTGTACTGTGGCGCGTGTTCCACGTAATAGGTTTCAGAAACACATTTTTAAGCATCTAGTGAATGTGGTTCTTCCTTGTAAATGAAATAACCATAGGCACTGTAAATCCGCGCCATCAAGCTGCCTTTTAAGGAAATATGTTCGTCGAAAATCTAAGAATTTCTAAATTTAAAGGCTTATAACTAATTTGAGATAGTTGCTTGTCGGGTTAGAACATATATTTTAATCAGCGTTCTAACACGATTCCGATGAATACGGCTCGTTTGAATGGCTTGTCAAGTTTTGACCATTTTCTCGTTAAGTCTTAATGACACTGAGATTGAAACTTCCTTCGAAAGCTACGTGCAAAGGGTCATGACTGCAACTCGCTACAATTAAAGTTCGTTTTTTCAATTCAGCAAATGATAGAAACATCCCCTCAATTTCTTTCCAAACCATAGTAGTCTTCAAATTTGCATTTCTATGAGACAAAGAACAGCAGATTCACTTGTTAGGAATTCCTTCTTCATTGATTTCTATTTCAAAGACGTTGACTCCTCTCAAATTTCGGCATACGGAAAACCCACAATATCCAGATCTTCTAAATCCGCGCAACACATTTGATTTCGTAGGAAGATCTTCGTCCAATTCGTAATATATTTGACGCAATTTCTATAAGCCATGAATGTGCCTAGTGCCTTAATTATTACGGTAAGTTTGCAATTTGTTAATTCGTACCAGGAAATCTGTGTGTATTATTGTATTTAGATGCTAGTGAATATAGTAAGCAGCCTCAGCCTACCTCTCCAAAGAGGTAAGCACGTGCTTTGCTTTGAGAAAAAAAAAACAAAAAGCTAATACTGTCTTGGAGAGTAGCTTTCAACATTTTTCTGGTGTGCTGCCCTTCTGCACCGCTCCGTCGTGGAGCTAATTAGTCTGCCTTGGAGCCAATGGTGCATGCGCTTGCATTTTACCAGATTGGACAAGCTGTTTGCAGTGATTATCTCGTAACTTTCAAACGCTATAGCGTAGTTTTGCTATTTAAAAGTATCATTCTCTTTCGGTTGGTTGCTCAGTTGGTTCAAGTTTTTCTAAGTTATGCGTTTTTATGAGTTCTGTCACATGAAGCACGCTTTGAAAAATAGAACTTCTAGAAACCAACTTTTATTTGTCTATTATATTCAATTACAAAATGTTGGTCGGTAAATGTGGAATTATTATTTTTGTTTGTCACTGTACACTAATGCAAGATATAGCCCCTGACTTAGCTTAATTCTTTTTTCTTGAGCTGTTGATCTTTTGCATCAGCTTAGATCCAACCCCCTTTTAAAAACAAAATCTAAAAAAGTTTCGGATGCCCACTGAAAATTCTTATCTCTCGCTCAAATAAAGATTTCACGCACCTCACTAAGTCATTCGTAAACGCTCCACACCATACACATGTACTTGCTGTATTTTTTCCGCTCGAAAACGAAAATTTTCATGTTATCGTTGGTTATTACTTTTCACCTTAAAATAAAAAATGCCTAATCGTTCACTTTCCCACTTTGCACATGATAACCATATTTTCAGGGGCTTTATCGGGCACAGGTACAAATCGACCGCCGAAGAATAACCATCACCTGCGAGATCCATCTTTTATAAATGATGATGGGAATGTATTCTTATCCTTAATGTATGGTATTGTACCTTAGGTGCTTACAGTTACCATATAGTTGCTAGCGAAATTTCTCTTGTACAACCAATGAGCTTTCTTACTTGAGCATTTGTTGATTTTTAGGTGTTAATTTTTAATCGAAAAAATCTAGCGATGATTTGAATAACCTATGTTTTCCTGCATTAGATCAGACACGTGAGTCGCAACTTTGTGGTTTCAGCGATGAACATAAGAAGTTTTGCAAAAGCGCAAAAATTCTTTGTTGATTGTCCATCATACTGCTCTTGACTTTCACTTCAAGTTGGATTGTACTGCTCTTTTTTTGTTTCCGGAAATGATCTCTTTCGAATCAAATGCAAAACTTATTCATATCGTGACTGGATTAAGGTTGGATGGCCATAATTTGTCATGTCAGTCCCATTCTCGTTTGATTAATCTTACGCAGACAATATCGCACGTTTGATAATATCTACCACAAAATTTTTATCGTTGAAAATAGCAAGTAAAAATTTGTATGAATCAGAAGTCACATCGGCTTTAATGTGCACTGTCTTAAATATAGGAAAATTCCTGTTACGACGAGTACAATCCAAGGGGTAGAAGACTCATGTTGACGAAAAGGGTGAACCCGTGCGGATGTTTGCAACAGATCATTATACATTACAGCGTTTAATTTGGGCGTTGTTTTCGTGAATTTTGGAAATATACCCTAATTTCCGGGGTATAAGGCGCACCTTGTATAAGACGCACCCGCCGCAGCGAACAATGGCGCAAAAACGCTTTTCAAATGATTGCTTTCTAAATCTAAAAAGCAGAAAACTCAGTGTGCTGTGGTTGTTCTTCACTGCCCATAAATCATGCCTCCATGTATTTTCCTTTTCTCAGAATGTATACTTTCATATATTTCTACAGGTGAGAGAAACGTGCTCAAAATGGTGTTTATGGTTTTTGAAAGATTCTTTCCTTTGTTTCCAATGATGTTACCGGTGCTACGTTTGTGCTTTCCTTCGTTTCCAATAATGCTACTGATACTGAAGCTATGCTATCCTTCAAAATAATACTACTGATGTTTAAAGGTTTTTGTTTTATTCTTGTCATTCTTGAAGAATCAAAGAGAAGGTAGAGATTTGTTTGAAGCAAATCACTAGAGAGGAAGACAGCAGAGAACAGGAGCAAAAAGCTACTACTGGATAATAGAGGTTGCTGTTGGCTGCTTGTGCGGCGCCGCGCATCGCGAACGTCATCATACATCACTCCGCGCGCGGCGAAAGCTACTGCGTCTTATACCCCGGAAATTAGGTTATTTGTATTCGTTTCTCACTTTTACTTTTTTCCCAAGCCCGGCAAGTCAAATTCAAGACCTCAGAATCAATTAACTGCTTTTCAATTCTCGTGTTTTTGCTGGCCTAATTTACATATTTTCTGTTTTTCTATCTGATCGGACACCCCTCACGTTTTGTGAAGACAGGAATTCAACAACCGTAACCGTTTGAGCGCTATCTCCAAGCTATTGAGGGTTTATCTGCACGTTTGTTCCTGTTCCAGCTTACGCTATCGTCTCTTGCAACACTCAATAGAATTTGAAGAGAAATAACAGCAAGTTAGGAGTGCAACAACCATCGCAAAATCACGAAACAGAGATTGTAGACTGTGATTCTGTATATTCTCATGCGATATTCAATTTTGCAGCAAGCCGATGTTCATACAATTTTCACTTGTCTCAAGTGGTTCTGATCTCAGTTGCACTAGTGCAACTGAGATAAGAACCACTTGGGTACCCGGGTAAGTTCGTGTTTTGATATCAGTTGCCAGCAAGTTGATAAGCTATCAAATCAAATGTGTGGCACTAGAGTAACATTGAACATAAACCAATAAGGACTCACACAACATTTCTGGTTTGATCGTCAAATGTTTGAAAAAAAGAAGAAAATATTTGTAATGCTCAGACACTCGGTGCGTGCAGCGCGCGCGCAATTGCAGGGTGGCGCGACACCCAGTCTGCGGATGGCGCGCTATTGACTCCCGCGCCGCTGCATGATCGTCCGCGGATCGCTGCGATTTTGAGCGCGCGAGTCTGCGATTTCTTGCACGCGGATGGCTGCTATTTTGGCACGCGAATGGTCAGCATTTTCGCAGCTTCGTTTTAATCATTGACCCGCGCGCCAAATTTGAACGGCTAAACTTCCAGCGGACTAAACCTTTTAAATCTTTATTTCTGCAGAAAAATGACTGGACAACTTCAACAAACCTTTATTAATTATGTAATTAAAGCTTTTAAAGACACTCAATGATGAGAATGTGGATCAAATAGTGTACAATCAAATACATATGTAACAGAATGGCATCATGTACATGCAATAAACATATATAAGTCAAAAATATTGCTATCACGGAACTTCACTCACCAGCAATGGATAGATCGTCGTCGTCTCCTGTTACTGCCCCATCGTCGATCATTTCGTCCGCGACTTTCTTCGACTGGCGCTGCCATGAATCTATGAACTACTAATCAAACAGCAAACAATTTTACCTTATGCGGTATCCATTTCGACTCGCTTTCTTTGTACGTATAGGACCTACTATCTTGTCTGAAATTGATATATTAGCAACTAAGGCTGCGTTATACCCTGTAAGAATTGACTACGCACAGTGCGAATTGCAGGGCCTTGAAGAGCTGTGGACGCCACCGCATTTTCTCACGCGAAGCCTGATCAAAATTTTGCTTTCTTTCGGCTTCGTCTGTACCAAGACTAGCGTAAAATCTGCAATGAATAAAACTTGATGGAAAGACAACATGGACGAAATGATACGCTACTTACTCCGAGTTTTCAAAATCCACAACCGCGCCTGGTTGCAGTTCGTCGTACCCGTATCCCATCATATCGTCAGCAAAATCTGAACAAAAAAGTAGAAGACTTCCTTATTCGAAAAACCTCATACCGATCAAGGTGGTTTCAATCTCATCGGGGAGGTTTTTGAGTTTGGCATCCCTGCCGCTTCTTCCGTTCAGCCTCAGCGAATATTCTTGGATTCGCTGAGGGGGCTGGTGATCTAAAAAATTATATATTGCGTTTCATATAGCCATATACTACAATTACGACAGTCTGCTGTAAAAGGAAACGATACAGAGATGTGAGGATCTGGGTGTTGTTGTCCTTTCTTCTCGGATTCCACTTCCCCATCACGAGGTTTATAATATCCAACTAGCAAAAAGTCAGATAGTAGCAGAACACCGAACTATTGTAGATATATGTACCTTCACGAAAGGAGGGTTGGCGGAGATTTTCCAGGGCTTCTGACAGTTTCTCAAACATAATTGGGCCCTGCGCATCACTGAATCGTTCGTCTTTTCGGCTAGTTCATTCTGACGCGCTATCTTCATCATTTGGGCTTTCCCGATGTCGGCCTAACATGTTTTATCCTGCTTGTTTATACATCAAACTATGTTTCTGGAACTTACTAAGAGTCTCATCGCCATGAAATTGCAGCCTACTATATGTGGATCCTCAAAACCATCCAATCCATCGTAGCGCGAGACCGTTCGTGCAGCCACATTTGAGCTGACAAATTCTTGAGCAAACACTTATTGCATGATTCACTATCACCATGAAATACGTACATCGTACGCAGCGTAATTAAATGTCCCACTTTTAGTGCGATGTCCAGATATGCCTCGTTCAAGTTCTCCTCCAAACTTTCTAAAATTATATGGCATTACTTATGAAAATTGGCTTCACTTACCTCCAAAAGCCCTTATTCCAACATGATGTGGGGCCGGGAACTGCGTGCTGAATGGCATACCTCCACCTCCTCGCATAGATAAAGCACTGACTAGTAAGGGATTGTTTATAAGTTCTTAATTGACCTGGCCTACTTTCAAATGTTTGGTGCCAATACGCCTCGAGCCGAACGATAATTTTAACAGGCCTCAATCTACATTGCTAGAGGCATATACGCATTTGATGTGATAAATGACAGCATTGCAAATTTGCATGCTGATGTGAAGGCATTTGTATGATAAGAACGACTTCGTCCGTTTCGTTCCTACCCTTAGACGGACAAATGCAAAAAAGAATAAGCCTTTCCCGGAACTCGTCAGTAAGGAAGAAAAGCTAATAATAACGACAATCAACTAAAGTGAGTTCACAATAAATACATCAAATCAAGAAAGAAAATTAAAATGAAAGTCTTAGATACAAATAAAGACGAATACTCGTAAAAAATAACAGTAAAACTTCAAAAAACAGGGGCAGGGGACGAGTTCATTTTCAAAAAAGCAAATCGGCGTCCTTCTGGGTACGCGCACCGCTGCGCTAAAAGCTAAATCGCGCTCGCGCTGCTGCATAACAACGGAAAAGCACGCGCGCCGCGTATTCTCATATAAAAAGGCACGCGTGTCACAGACAGTTCTGCATTCGCGTCAAGTATGGCGCGCGTTTGGCGCCGTGCCGGACACGCCCCCAAAATATGGCACGCGCTTTGCCGGCTTGAGCATAAAGGCGCGCGCGCTGCACGCACCGACTCAGACACTCGCTGTTGACTCGCGCCGGAGATCCGCCCCTTTTTGAGGGATTCGCGGGAAAGGGCGTAGACATGCGCGAGACAATATTTTGACAGTTTTTGCGGATGTCGCGAAAGGAAATCGGAAGATGATGAGTGAATCAGCGAGCAGTTTCCCAATATCGACGCGCATTCCAAATCTCAGCTCATATTGCATCATTCCAGATTTTTTTGCTACATATTTTCAATTCGTGCATTCCATCCATCCCACCTAAGCCCTCTTCTTTCCATTACTTCATTCTAATCCAAAATTAACTTTATTTGAAATCCAATTTTAAAGCTTCTTCTCTAGAAATCGAAGCTCGACTATCTCCGTGATTGTGGGATTGTGGAATTTGAGTTCAAATTACATTGGTTTAGAAACCAGCTGAGGCATTCAAGGTATTTCAAGGCATGATGATGGGAATGGAGACGTAGATGGGAGATGTACGGGCTTATGTACTGAATCCGATAAGAGCTAAACTCCTTCTTCCAAAGGTAAGATGTCAGTGCACTTATTCCCAGTCTTCGTCGACATGGTTTTTTCTGTTCAGAAGAAGCGTGTGATCGAGACTACGGCAAGCAGCCCTTCTGCTGTCAAGGAAATAGAGAAGACCAGCCCCGACGAGTTTCAGCCAATCTGCTACTACTTTTTTCTAATTTGCTCTACTTACATATCACTATCATATCATTTGCCTTAACTCTACTCTACTCTCTCTTTGCGTATCACTTAATTGCATTCCGAGATTCTCATTGTTTAGAAGAGTTCCAATTACACTTCTATCTCATCATGTATCTCCATATCGTGAAGCTTTAAGATAGTAAACATAGTAGTTTGACTCCCACGAAATTCTTATTTGATTTTCTTGCGTGGCTACATTGAACATAACCCTAACTCTACCTCATAACTCTAACATAACTACTTCAATCTTAGGAACATTGAAATGTTCCTAAAATTGAAGTAAATTCACTATGTGCTAATGAAGTTTCCAATTAATCCTTATGTCGTTTTAGAAGTAATAAATTGGTTAGTTTAGACTTTGTAGAATTCTTATATATACGTGTACATATATACATATATATATACACTTATATATACTTATATGTATACATATATGTACATTTATATATATGTATGTATGTGATGTACAGTTGCAGCGGTGGAATTTGTCCAAAACTGCGGGATTGTCGGGATTCGCGGGATTCGCGGGATTCGCGACTTCGCAATATTTGCGGGATTCGCGGGATTTGCGGGATAAGCGGGATTTAGCCATAACTTCATTTAAAATAGCTTTATTTGTAATCTGAGTGAAGATTTGGCTTCAGCTTGATGAGACGAATCTTTTGATATACGGTATGTCCGTAGTTCATAGTGACGGGGTAGACATACAATGATACCTTGTTGTTTTCAACGTTAAGGCTTTTGTGAACATTTATCACAGTGTAAATCGCGTATAGGAGGTTATGGTACGAAGCTCTCGTTATCGAAAACTATCGCGAAAAATTGGGCAGTTTTTATCTACCCTTATCGCTGATATAAGCATTTTATCATTTATCACTGATAATAACACATTTTTGGATCATTTTTTGCATATGGTAAGGAAAGTACTGTAGGAAAAGCTGTGCGAATTTCTATCGCTCTTTCTCTCATTATAAGTGATCTACAGGCTTTTCTAGTTCTATTGCTCGGTGCAATTGGTAGATCCCTCGCTGCAGCAATCGATCGATTTTTCATCGGCACATGCCATTGCTGCCAATTCTTACCTAGAATGGCATTTTTGCTTCAACTCGCTTCACGCCGAAGCCTGGGCTGAAATTCTGTACCTATATGGAAGATGAACGTGGAAATCGACCGCATGAATTCAAGCCATTCTTATCTGTCGTTGTCACTGATATCATCATTTTATCATTTATCACTGACGACACAAAACTGGATCATTTTTGATATACAATAAGAAATGTACTTTAGAAAACGTTGTGTGAGTTTTTATCGCTCTATCTCTTGTAGTACAAAACCACTCACAGAACATGCAAAATTTCCGGGAATTCCGCGAAATTCATGTGAATCACGCAAATCACGCAGGGCCATAACTTTTTTCCGAATGAGTATATTCAAAATCCGAAAACAACGTTGTATTCAGCTCGTCAAGGCAAATCTTTTGATATACGATTGTCTCCAATATCTTGTTTTCAATAATCTTGAATTTGCATGCCGACGCCTCTTCGCATGGGTGTAACGCAACAAGCATCACACATAGGAAACTGCCATGGGCACCATTCGATAGTACTCTTTCACTAGATTATCGAGCGCTAAACAACAGCCGAAGACTCCCTTTCAAAAGAGATAGAAGAGCTGATAAACTCTGGAAAAATTAAGCTGTTCCAAGTTTTACTAGCCGTAACTTTCTTTAGAATGAACATTTTCGAAATCAGAAAGCAGATTTGTGTTCATCTTGTCAAGTCGAATCTTACTGTATACAACATGTTCTTGAAGTTCCGTTTTCGATTTTTCAAAATTTTCTGCGCGCGTATATTCACAAGGTCGCAACGCAGTGCACATCAAACATAAAAGACTCTATTGTGCACTGTTGGATTGTGCTGCTTCCGCAGATTATCGAGCGCTAAGAAGCAACCGGAGAATCTTTTTGAGAAAAGATAGAAGAGCTGGTGAATTCTGGAAAATCGCGTTGTCTCAAATTTTGCCCACAGTGACCCTAAAATGAGAAGCTCTACTGCTAAGCAGATGTGAAGTACTCTGCGTTGATACCACTGCTT